>JABTTQ020001446.1:0-169460 GCA_016081115.2 Rehmannia glutinosa | reverse complement strand
CTATGAAAAAAGGTAAGGAAAATAAAGAAGTCATTTAATTGCCCAAACAGTTCATATGAATCAAAGACAAATAACTGTGAACTTGATATGCACCGCCCTTGAGACGACCTGAGACAACTTGATCACCCTTTCCATTCCCAAACTGAAAATATAGTCTTTAATTTAAGTCTTTAAGTATCAGGTTAGCATGATTCAACTTTTACCTAATCTGAGTACAGGTCAGGCAAGTCCTCAAAAGTGTTGGTCATGTAAGAGAGAAACATATTTTGAGAACTCAATCTAACAGGAATGTTCCCTACATATCTCTCTAAAATGAAATAACCTTCTTTTGCATTTAACTCATGACTGGCCTTCACATTCAGTAAATGTGACGCCAAAACAAGCAGCTGAGACCTGATCAAACCATCCAGTTACCAAATTAGGATGAAAAATACCCACAGGAAGTTAGCAAGTCGCTCCTAAATAGACCAGTTTAAGGTTTCACTAATGCTACATAACAATCTATCTTATGTTAAAATTAATAAGAGAAATCGGACATCTGTTAAAGCAATGATTGGCAAAAGTAATCGTACCAAATTTTCTTACCAATCATGAATGTTTGACGTTGCTTGGCTTTTAAATTGCAAGGAACCATAAATCTGGAACTGCTGTCATACTCTACTATGTGACAAGTTCTTCTGATTTCCAAATGCGATTGCACCTCTTATAAAAAATGATTTCTGGACAAGAAAGATAATAGAAAATACTTTGCTTCAGTATTTGGTATATGTTCTGGTTCTCATAGTGCTAGGCAAACATCGAACTTTTCATTTAGGCTTACTTTTTCTTTTCAACAAGAACTGAAAACTCTTAAGCAACTTTAGGTGAAATGAGAAAGAGAATTGCATTATGCTTTTTGTAACGACCAGGGCTATCCCAAACAGGCCTTTTCCTTAACATTTCCCTTTGGGCTTTCCATCCACGTCGCACTCATGGACTTCCCACCTCTACAAGTGGGTTTCATGCCTTCTCCCACACTCGAACCCATTAGCCGGAGGTCTTGCGTTCGAGTGTGGGGAAGACATGAAACCCACTTCCCGGTCGTTACACTTTTGAACCCTTGTGGTTAGTGCAAATAGAAGTTTGCAAAAAAGGTATTTTAAATGAGTCAGAAGCTGCAACAATACCGTATATTATTTTACAACCTAATGTGTAACGAGACCTAATCTACACCTATCAATATGCCTTGTAATCTGAATAAGTAAGAATTTCTTTTAATTGGAAATTGAATTTTCCACAAAATCTTATTATAAGATATATTATCCGTGCGCGTCATTTAACTTAGTTTAGGTGGCAACTCAATGAGCGATTGGATATCCCAATTCCATTCTCAACACACCTAAGGTCAATAAATCTACAAGTAATTGTATGCCTTCTTAGATATCACATCAGTAGGGTCAAAAAACAACCAGTTAACATTGTCGGATTTGCTGACTAAGCTTAAGGAGTGTCATAAGTAAGAGGCACTCCTTGAAGATTTCTTGAGAGAAGGTTCATTACACATGAAACTTCTATTATTAACAATAAGTCGATCCATTCATAACAGCCCCCATCCAGATGCAACTTTAAGGTACCTTTCTTGGGCTTTTTCCTTTGAATAAGATTTCTTATCTTCTCCAGTATTTACTTCAATGAAACAAGTCCAATGTCAGGATATTTGTAATGTGGATCCAGCTCCCCTCTAATTAAAGCCGTGAGAAAAGGAGGTGCTTTCTCTATCATGTTTCACTTAACTACATCAACACTTTCCCATCTTGCTCAGCGAAAAAACAAAATCACTTCAAAATCACTTCAAAAGGACGGCACTAAACAATATTTAATACGAATAGCTAATTTTGGTAGCAATTTATAGTGCCTTAGTGTCAAGAATCTTGTGAGGCACTAAACAATAATTTAGCATAGCACTTAACAAAATACCTGGTTGTTGCTAGTAGAAGTACATGAAAAGTTCTATTAAAAAGTTCAAACCATTTTCAGTATTTTTACAAGGGTGATGGTGCATTTCCAGAGAATTAGCATCGGTGCATATAATAGAAGCATGAATTGGGCAAGAAAGTGGCTGTAAGAAGTTGCAACCTGTGTTGCTCTTTAACATATGTGTTGGTGTAAGAAATGAATACTGCAAGGCACAACTTTCTTAACCATATAAAACTTATTTCTGTACACAATAATACAAGTGCTTTAAAAAAGGCCATTACTTTCATAATCTGTTTCGAGCCATCACTCACAAGATGCGCTAACCCAAATTTCCAGAAGATGAATTTTCCTCTGATTATATACTAGCATAGATTACCAACTTGCTCCCTACAATGCTATGAATTTTTGGCGTTCAGGTGACAAATTAGCTATGCGAAGCACGAATCATCCTAGATGTAGTGTAACATCACCCATCACCAGAATCAATTGTACTAAAACCTAATTCCTAGTGCAAATTTATATTCCTTAATAATGTGCAAGGAAAACGCCCCATGGATCACCAATGGTTCCTCCCAGGCAGCAATACAACCCTAGTACTCCACTATTGAAATAAAAAAAGAACACCAAAATTAGCATGGAAACTTCGCACAAACAGTAACACAACTGTCCTGCCTAATTGCATAAAAAGAAATGATTACCATAATGAATTTATTATGGATAGATAACAGCAATCAAAGACTAAAAGTGAACCTTATGTAGCGACGACAATACAACCACACGTGACCATTCTTCTTCTTGACAGAGAGTAAAAGCTTCCAACCAATCGGCAGTGCAGTCCCAAACTCACAAGCATCCACAATCCTCTTCTTCTTCCTCCTACTCCCTCACTGCCCATTTAACCCTTTTAAAAAACCCAACAATTCCTCCTCAGTCCCCAACCCTTGGGTCCTGCGACTAATCTCCTCCCAATAAGGATGCTCTAAAACACCCAAAGCCACCAAATCCACGGCCACTCCATCCGCGTTCAAGATTTCCCTGTCTCTCTCCTCCACATTCTCAAGCACAACAATCTCATTCAGCGAGGAAAACCCATCCGCACCATTGACAGCAGCAACATTAACCTCCACGGCTGACTCTTGTTCAATCCCTAAGACTTCATTCCTACGAGGGCGGCCACGCTTCCGTTTGTGGCCTGTAAGACCCACATTGGATGGGGATGAGGGGGGCGGTGATGAAAGTTGTTGTGGAGGTAGGGAATGTGTGTAATCTATTTTAACTGAGACCAATTCCCTAGGGTCCATGTCCTTGACGAATAATTGCTTGAGAAGAGTAACAATTTGGGCATTCTCGGCATTTTCTGGGTCAGAATTATTGATATTGGCAAAGGTGGAGGCGGTGGAACGTAGGTGGGGAGTGCGGCGGCGAGGGGTGGCGGAAGAGGATGAGGAGGAAGGGGCGAGGCGGAGGCGCGAGTAAGTCTGTTTTCGGGAGCCAGCAGACTCGTTGAAGACGGAGCGATCAATGTTTGGGACAACGACGTCATCACAGCGGCGGGGGTCAAAGGCGGAGGAAGAGCAGAGTGAGAGGGAATAGAGTTCCGATTGGGAGAGAAACCGGAGATCCACAATGGGAATTGAATCCAATCGGAGAGAGCCACCGTCTGCGGTGGTTGGGGTGGAATCCACAGTGACTGAGGCCATGCTGAGGAGGGAATATTGAGGGTGGGTCTGGGGTTTTATTTGGGGCGAACGGGGAATTGCTGGGTAAGCTTGTTAAAATTACTTTTTAACCCTTGAAACAACTACGCCTGTGCGTGCTTGTCAAAAAAAATTCGTAGCATAATAAAGCCCCAGTGATGTACTGATGGAAAAATGATAGTATCATTGGTATGCCGCCTATTGGAATATTATTGGGCCAAAAATAAGTACATAACTAAAGTCGTCCTAGATATTGTAAAATAGCAACCGCCCCATTAAGGATTTGAATAACACAAATATCACTCAGTCCAAAAGTGTGGAACCCTTGCTAGACGAAGGATTTCCGACCTATTGGTCTATACAATGTGTCTTATAAAATTGTGGCCAGACTGCTTATCAAACAGTTTCAAAAGGTACTACGTCAGGTCATTGATGAAACACAAAGTGCTTTCGTAGCAGATAGATCCATATCTAATAATATTATTCTAGGTTCTGAATGTCTTCATTGGATGAGGAACCACATGCAAAGTGGAAGTGATTTTTTTTTTAGCTACAAAATCACAACTCATTATCTTGCAAAGTGGAAGTGATTACGGGGCTTTAAAACCTGATATGATTAAGGCCTATGACCGGGTGGAGTTGGTCTTCTTAAAAGAAGTCATAAAGAAGATGGGTTTTGCGAGGCTTGCAATGTGTCGAGAAAGTCTCTTTGAATTTTGCTTTGAATGGGGAGCTTATTGGAAGCCTTATTCAATCCAGGGGTATTCGACAGGGAGACCTCTCTCGCCATATTTATTTATTATTTGTGTGCAAGCTCTCTCATCTATGATCGAAAAATGAAAAATACACGCAATTTTTATGACTTGGTGCATAAGTGTCATCTGTACTCATCTATTTTTGCAATGACAACCTGGTGTTTTGCGGTGTTTCAAAGTATAACAATGAACAACTTAAGAATTGCCTACGGAAAATGGGCTGGCGTCATGCCAATTAACTAATTTTGAGAAGTCAGCTCTGTCGTTTAGTCCGAACACAAATCCAGAAATTATAGAAGCCATTAAAGAGATCTTTACTATCTCAGTTGTCAAAAGCTATGACCTTTATTTGGGCCTTCCAACCATTTTGATAGAAGCTTCAAGTTAATTATCTAAAAGAATAAGTACGCAAATGGATACAAGAATGGCGAAGTAAGGTGTTTTTGGTGGAAGGCAAAGAATAAATCCATTCTCCAAGCTATCCCTACATTAAGTCATATCGTGTTTGAAAATTCTTATATATGTTTGTGTGGAGATTGAAAAAGTATGCGCTCATTTTTGGTAGGGCATGGATAATGGCGGAAATAATTGCAATGGACAAGTTGGGATAAATTGTGTGTTCCTAAATGCCATGGAGAAATGGGATTTTCGCAAACTAGGGCGTTCAACAAGGCTTTTCTTGCGAAGCAACTCGAGAGAATTATTAGAAACCCAACAACACTTCGAGTCGAATTCTAAAAAGGCTAGATATTCTCGTCATGTTGATTTCATTGAGGCTCAGGTTGGAAATAAAGCGTCATTTATTTGGAAAACATTGTGTTGGTGTGGCGGTTGCTCGACTCGGGATGTATTGGCGTGTAAGAAAATGGCGAATCAATTAGGATTTTCGCGAATAAGTGGGTTCCAGTCTTGCTAACCTAATCCCTTATTATACACCAAATTTGCATGTTGATGTACGAGTATTCAAACTTATTAGAAATGGTAGATGGGATGTGGATTTTATCGAGAAGACCCAAAGGTTGATGGTGAAATTAGGGTTAAAGCCTCGTTAGCAACATTGAGCTTCTCTGTTAGATTCTTGTAGGGCGTAGGGAGCGGATTAGTGGTTGTTCGGTCCCCTTTCAATCTTTCTCTTAGTCAAAAAAATGAAAGAAAGGGTTTTCTTGGTTATATTGCGGATAGCATATGTGATATTCCTATTAGATATGGCAATAGCAAGGATTTAAGATATTAGAATTTTAATGATAAAAGGGTTTTTCTGATTCGAGATGGGTATAAGAAAGCTACCGATTTATGATCCTCATGAGAATAGTTTTAAATTTCAATTGGAAAGTTGGTGGCAATTCTTATGGAGCCTTTTATCTCTCCAAAGGTTCGTATTTTTGGTGGTATGCTTGATATATCTTATTCCAAGTCCAAGGTATTAATTTGCGCCAACATCATATTTAGTCTTCCGACATCCGCCCTTTATGTCATTATGGTGAATATAGTACCTTGCTCAATTTATTTTATTGTCAAGCCATTCATCATTTGTGAAAATGTATTATTTTTTAGCCTTTGATAAAAGAAGTTTGGACCATTACACGCTATGTTTTTGTGAATGGTTGCATAAACAGTACCAAAGAAGAATATAAGGATTTTGTGTCTTTGGCATGGGGAATTTGGAAAACCCGTCTTCAGTTGTGCATGAAAATCATTGTATAATAAGTGAAAAATTCTTGATTGATTCTCTTGTTTTGCAAAAACTTATAGAAATTCTAGGATGAAGAAAATAGCAAAGCTTAATAGAGAACAAGGTTTTACGAAAGCGAGTTGGCAAGCACCTCCACCGGATGTTTGCGTATGAATTGGATGTTTGTATCAATTTTGACAAATGAGTTTATGGCATTAAAGAGTGATCAGAAATTCCAATGAAGCATATATGTCTTTGATGAAGCCATAGCCAAATAATGTAGGTACTCGAAGGTGAACTACAAACCATCATTTTAGGGTTGACCAAACCGCACTCGAGAAACTTGAAGGGTTGTATTATCGCCTCGTTGAATGATTGCGGTGCAAGCGGACAACTTGTACTAGAAAATCATAACCATGTGGGATTTTTTATCGACAATGTCAAAAAGCTTTGATATGAAGTGGAAGTATACCAAGTTAAACATATGAGAAGAACAACCAACTATTTTGCCCATCATGTTGTTTTGTTTCTTCTTCCTCCCAGTCTTCTTTTTAATGGGGGTATGGATTTTTCCCTTCATGGGTGGAACTACTTATAATATGTTATATTCTTGAAACAATATTATGGTTTGTCTCTTTCAAAAAAAATTTCATTTGTCTTTGCAAAAAAATTGTGTCTAAGTACAATTATTTGAGATCTTATTTTTGAAAAATAAACTTTTCCCTCACTCTCATTTATCAATCATCAATCACAATCAATTATATTTTCAATAAAAAGAATCAAATCAACCATAATCATTACAATATTATATAACAAATAAAATATTCATTTTATCTTTGTTTTCCAATCACCGATCGTTATTCTTTTGAAAACCATATCAACTTTAAGAATTACATTTCATCTTGTGTCCAGTCATACTCTCAAAATTTATTATTTTCTGAAATAATTATTTTCACTCTATCATCTCCAATAATAGAAAGGAACACGATTGAAAGGTCAAACAATCACACCATATAGTCAATTCTTCATGAGAAACCAAATATTTTAAAATTCTCATGTTTTTTTCTAAGATAATGCATAAGTTCTTCGTCCCATCATAAATAGACCATAATGATAATTCATTAAGTGATGCATGCAAAACTTCACGCCTTGAAGCCATTTGACACTAAAATGCAAGTATAAATGTATAAAATTGTTAAAATAGCGTTTGGCTAGCCAAATAATTTGGTTGTCCAGATATTATGGAAATATTATTTATATAATTATTATGTGGCAATTTCCATCTTAAAAATGTTATCACAATTAAATAAAGTATTAAATCACATGTACCTATGAGATATAGTTATGATGATGATCCCTCTATGATTGTGATTCTAAACTCGTTTCCAAATTAAGGATTATTGAGATGAGACATCAATTCAATGAGACACCAATGATCCCCTTGAAACTTGTGCATACGATGCATGCTCAAAGAGGGGATGCCTCATTTTGTGGCATTGGTGTGGCTACACTGGTGCATGTATATATATGCATGTACTTATTGGGGAACATGTGCATTGAACAACCATGCTTGGAAATTTCTAATAGCAAATCACTGATTGTTTTATAGGAATTTTCTCAAATTCCCATTACGAGACTTCAAGATTAATACTTGGACATGAGGCATCCTGGTAACCAATTTCATGCACAAAGTGATATTATTAAGAAAATATGAATTTATAAGTTAAAAGCATGATTTAAATTTTTTAGTATTTTTAAATTGTTTTATTAACATATATACTTTATGTATTTTTAAATTGCATGAAATTTATTAACATATATTGTATGAATTTATTTCTTTGACTAAAAAATCCTTGGAAAAGCGGATGAAGATTGGATGTGTGTTTTCTAATTTTTCATCACTACATCAACTTGTATGAATTTATTTCCTCTTGACATATATTGCAATTAATAAAATACAATTATGAAACATTAAATAAAACAAATAATATAAAAATTCCTAATATAATAATTTTCCACACATAGCGAAATTAATTAGATTTAGAAAAATGAGCGATAAAAGTCTAGTCCACCGAGTCCTTCGTTTTCCATTGTAGAGATTTTAGAAAATTGTGAAAGATTTATGTTGGATGTTCAAAGATGTATTTATAGGGTAATATTAACCCCAAATAATTTAACCTCTAAATTAACCCCTAAATTGACCTCTAAATTAACTTCCTTAAATTAGCCCTAAATTAACTCATAAATTAACCTCTAATTAACTCTTAAATTAAATATTGGTTATCACAAGTTGTTACACTTTATCATCATGGTCGAACTTTGTTAGGAATTTCACTTTGTCATATGAACTATAAGCAATTTCACTTTGTCATATCAATTTAAAAGTAATTTATAAAAAAAACTAAGTGTATTTTCATAATTTTCTTTTTTTCTCACATTAGACTTATGGTCACGAGCTATTTATCTTTTTCATATTTTTATTCCTAAAAAATAAATTTAATAATATTAACCTCGGTAAAGTATATTATCAATAACATAATTTTAGGGTTTATGGTTTAGGTATTTTTTATATTGATTTCATCACAACTTTCTAATGTGATGTTGTTTTCTACTTCTAATTCTTAGCTCAATTCATAATTGCATATTCAAAACTTGATTATTATGTTAAAGGATTATTTCTATTTTTCGTAACTTCACATAATTACACAGTCGACAAAGCTTTTCTTGTGAACAACTTTGGTCGATTTAACACACTATATATTTTTGGTGAATCTTTCTCAATGGTATGGTGAGAAATTAATCATTTCTCAAACACGAGCAAATATCCCTTTCCTTTTCAGTGGTATACCAAAGGTGGTGCAGTGAACGACGATCCATATTCTGGTTAAAGAGGTGAGTGCTGCTCGGAAACTTGAAAGGCAACAGACGGTGTGTGCTTAGGCATGGACAATGGTGCTTTTGGTTGTTAGCGGTGATGGGATTCAACTAGAGTGATTGAATTAATGGTGGAGCTGCTAAAATTTGAGCATCTTCGAGAACTCGAAAGGATGGTAAAATAGGTCAAATTTTGTGAATTTGGGGCCTTTTTGATAAAATATCCGTAATGAAAGACTTGCATGTATTTGATAGTTTTTTTGGTCACATTACAAATGATAGTTGTTATTAGATACTAATACCTTTGCAATATGTTCAACCCTTTTAGTTAGAAGATAAAAAGTGTAATATTGTATAGATAGCTTGAGAGAGGAGGTTTATTCAATTTAATCGAATAAATATTTTTGGAAAAATTTGGCATTTAATATGCACTAGTATATTAGTAATATGTTTTAAAAGTAATAATAAAACTCAACAAAAATACGAATTTAATTAATGCATGACTCGTAGACGCGTCTTTGTTAAAATACTGAATATAAAATAATTGGTTGGAATTAAAACCACAATAATTTTAATTTTTTTATATGATTGTATTTATATTAATGTGCAGGAAATGGAAATATTTTTTAATTATTTGTGCATACACATACTAATACGAGTATAACATGAATTTTAACGAACACAATTTTGTACTATTGCTAAAATGTCTTTAAAAAAGATACATTATGTAACAAAAAAATATCATCATAAGTTTATAATAAAGATTAAAGCTATAAAAATTTAAATGGGATGCTTTAAAAGGATGTGCAAATATATCTGTTGTGTACATATATATTGTAAATTTCCACTGAAAGTTGTCATTAACAATAAACCTGCCACAAAATATGTAATCGAACAATAAGTCGGGTCGAAATTGCCATCCCTAGTTAAAATATCAGAATATTTACATAAATATTACTTATAATATATCCAACAGTGAGTTTGAATTATTAGGGTCAACTTTTGCCAGGAATTAGTCTTTTCAAGAGTTTCTCATACGATTCTAATTGTCAACAGTAGCATATTATACTTGGGTATAATATTCTCAAAATAGAATTTAACAATGAAGAAAAACTTTATCTTTTCACTAAGGATTTATTATTATTATTATTATTATTATTATTATTATTATTATAATATTTTATTTGATTCTTTTAACTCCATATCAAAGCAGTATAGTTATTCTCTAGATTAAATAACAAAATTAATTATGGTATAATATCCTAAGTCCAGATTCATTTTTTTTAGATTAGATCTAAATGTTAGATTTAGTTAGATCCAATCAGGTCACTCTTAATCACCTTAACCATGTCACCACCCAATATTTAACAATCAATCCGCAACAGATAAAATCAACAAAATATTTCAAAAATTAAAGTTTTAAAAGAAATTGAAACACACCTTTTCGGATTAGATCTGGTTTGAGTATGGTCACAAAGAACCAAATGAAACTCTCCACTTGATTCAAAAAACGGTAGTGAATGGCGTGAACGATGGTCGCCCAAAGTGGTGTTGTTGTGTGGCGGTGGTGGTACTCGTTAAAAGTGAAGAAAATGAAAGGAGAGGAAGGAAAAGAGAAAGAGGCATGTGGACGACCAAAAGTTGAGGAAAAGTGGAGGAGATTCTCCTCATTTGTGGTCGTCGATGGCGAGAAATAGAGGATTGTAGGTCCCAAGAGGTGTCAAGGTAAAGTCTAAAAGGGGGTTGAATAAACTTTATAATTTTTCGATTTTTCAATGAGAGTTTTAAGAAAATAGTGGTCCTTGCGTGTTAAATTTATATTTAGCGGAGAGCTAACCACTCAACCAATCTTTGTGAGCTATTGATAAGGTAACTTTCGGTGATAGAAAATCGGTTTTTTTTTTTAAAACAACGTAAGTCTTACACCCTTTTGAGTTTTAGCAATCAACACTTAGTGTTTTTAGAGAGTTATTAAGCAAGTTAAATAGATAATATGAATAACAAGAATGTATAGTGTAGAATTTAAATGACACAAATATTTATAGTGGTTGAGGGTTGGGGAATCCCTCTAATACACTCTTCTCCTACTCCATGAAGAATCCACTAAGTATCAGGTGGCTTTAGATACAAAGTTATAAACAAAAACTTTGTTTACATGACCAGCTGCCGGACTTAGCTCTTCACTAGACTCTTCTAGCTACATTAACTCATTTTGTTTGATGTAAGATTTGTTCACATAACCCTCTTGCAATCTCTAGTCTTATGGTTTGATAGGAACGTTAATACACTCCTTCACTTCATGATGATGTAGACCCCGAGTTTGTATTCACAAATTTTTCGTCTTTAATCGTTGATACAACTTTAATCTTTCACTTGAAATGGATAAGGTGTTCTAGATTAAGTTGAGAAATTGGATATATGCTTGAGAGAGAATGGTTTTTTTTGTAGATTTTGCTTTCTTGAATTTCTTGCTCTCTTTCTTTTGTCGTATTTCTCTTTGAATTTTTCCTCTGCTTTTATAGTGTAGGTTTGATTTTTGTCCATTGAAGAGATAGACAAATTCAAACCCACCGTTGGATAGTTGGCATGTTCTTTCATTGCATCTTTGATGTTGACCCTTTCTTATATTCTTTGGCTTTTGCAGAAATTCTGAATCTAGCAGTTTGCAGGTGCTCTACCATTGGTTAAGCCTCTTTTGCCTTCATAAATGCGTTAGGATTTTTATGGTTGGACATTGTACTTCAATATCTTTTATGAAAATCCTCCTTGGAATTAGTGCAACAGATTTCATCCAGTTCAGCTGCTTTACCCCACTTGACTGATCTTTAAGTCTTCTGAGTTGTAAGTCATTTGAAAAATATTTTGTCTCAACACTGCTGTCAGTCTTCTGCATTGACTTAGCTACTACAAGTCTGCTAGGAGTCTTCCGAATGTGGTACTCAACTGAGAATCTGATGAATCTTTAATACTCACCGCGAGTCTTACAAACGCTTGAAAAGTCTTCGATAGATTACTTAGCTGATTTAAGTCAACTTTAATCCTATCTATTACACAAGAAAAAATTACATAAAAGTTGGGGTGTCAACCTCCTAATACATAGTTTTCTAAGCATCATCAAAATCTATACAACATGTCCTAACAGTTTCCCCCTTGATGATGCCAAAACCACAATAACATATGTACACTGAAAGTAAATAATTTGAAAAGAAAGAATCAATATTATTGATAATCTTTTAGGGACTTACATATATCTATACAATGTACATTTACAACAGAAATATAAAGTATAAAAAAATCTACAAGTGTAAGCTTTCTTCAATCTTTTCTCCCACCTCTACCTCGGTTTTCTCAATTCATCTTCAATGCACAGCCACCCCCTTCCTTGTTGGGATCAACTAGAAAACTTCCTCTAAAACCTCAACCTGGGGGAGAGCCTCTCATCGCAGGAGGATCCTAACTCTGCCTTTTGCATTGGAAGCTTCAATGCTTCCTCTTCCTCTAGAGGATTCACTACCTCTGTCTCTAGTATTGACTTGGCTGCTTCCACCTTGGACTTGGACGCTTGGACTTGGACCGCCACCAATTCTAACTTGGCTACTAGAAGTATGCTCGCCTTTACTTGGTTGTTCCATAGGCGGTTGAATACCTTCCAAACCTTTTTCCCAAATATGCATTCCGGGACTTGTTCAAGGGGTCATCCCCTTATAAAATCTTTCAGAGAGACGCGTGTCAAATTATTCATTGCTTCTTTCTTTGGGGATCAAACCTACTGGTGGTCCTCCAAATTTCTGCCTTACCATATTAATTCTGTTCTTTTTTCTCTTGTCCACGACATCCATCTCTTCACTCATTTTCTCCATTGCGGCTTCGGCTATTTCTTTAAAAAAGAGTGATGGAATTTAGATTTGAGGTTCCTGAGGTGTGCCAAATGTTGAGGGATCTGCTTCCCCCTTTTGGGATCAATAAATGAGGAAGGTTGGAGGTTTTGAATAAGGAAGTCTAGTTTCATGCTTACCATGGACTCTGCTGCGACTTGATTTACACTAAGTTCTAACAACTGATTTTGCAGAGAAGTCAACTTTCGATTCATCGATGCTTCCAAATGCAAAAACTGTTTTGCAATCTTCATTTGTAGCAACTCCAAATCAATTATTCTGTTGGTGTTCATTCTGTCAAAATTGTCCTTCTGACGGTTCTGAAATGCAACTTGGTCAGATATCCCTATGACTAACTTATTGCACAACCTTTTGAAATGTCCATCATGTTGCCTTCGAAGAGCAAGAGTCTACGATCCATTCCCCGACCGCTGCGAACGCTAGCTAAATTCTGTGTATATTATCATTGTTCATGTCAATACGTAGACAAGCACGGAGAACCCCCTTTCCATTGCATCCATATCCCTAAACATATAATGGAATGCTCTTCTCAGCTCACTCGCTAACTAACTATTATTACCAAGGGCAAAATCATACTTCGGTGGCTAGCCGTGGGGATCATACAGGACCAATACGTTCTCTGTTGGCTCTTTTGGTTATTCAACTATGAAGCAATCACTGGAATTAGACCAACTGGGAGATAACTCTTCATCAGGTATCTCAACTCTTCATCAGGTATCTCCTCATTAAACTGAGGGCTTCATGATCTTTCACCAAAATCGGCATTAGAGTCTGAGGAAGGTCCTTCTTCATCTCCCAAGGGATTCCTTGCCTCTTCCCCTAACTTGCAGCTCTTTGTGCCTCAACTGGTGTTGCTTCATTGTCAACAAGCAGATGTGTGAGCCTGCTCAACTGCATGTGCTTCAGCTGTGTTAACCGCTTCATTGGCAACAACATATTCTGCTTCATTATACTCATGTACTTCTGCATCAGCTGTCTCAAGTACATCACTTGCATCAGAACGTGCAACTGATGGGGGAAGATCAACTTGCACAAATCCAAATTATGAAAAGCTCGATCCTATTTCTTGGTTTGTTGCGTTAGGAGTTGACCCAACTGCATCATCAATTTCCATCTTAGCAGTTGTGTTCCTAACAAGACTGTCTGACTTAGTTGCCTCTGACCCATCTCTTTCTAAATCAACTGTGTTTGGAACATTCACATTTTTTGTATCAGCTATTACTTCTGGATCAATTTGCATGGGGTCAGTTGTAGGCTCAAATGATTCATTACCCAACACATGTTCTTCTGCTTGATCCATCACAACTTATTCTTCTGCAATCTCAACTGCAGGTTCGTTCAAGGTACTTTGCTCAACTGTCTTTGTCGCAGCTGTATTAATAGTTGGTTCTACAATAATTTTAGCGAGGTTAGCTGTTGCAGATATATCATCTGTTTCATTTGTTTCACTATTTCGGTCTCGCTATCTCAATAATAAAGCCTGTTGGCTCCATTGTATGTTCGACTCTGTGTGGGAAAACCGATTTAATTTTAGGAGGATTTGAGGCAAGTGTTCTTTCTCCTCCATCAAGATCCACTTCCTCATCATTATCCTCCATGTCAACAAAACCGACATTTGCATCATCTTATCCATCGCCTCAGCCAAACGTCTTCCAAAATGAGTTTCTGACTCAGCTCCCATAGTCTCAATTGTGGTTTGACCTCTAGTTTGATCAAGTTGAGGTGAATCAACTAGTGATGAGAGTGCAACTGTCTCTCTCATCACATTTCTAATAATCTGGGTAGGGGATGAATTTTAGTTCCGCCCATCAAATTCCTTCTATTCACCATCTCTCTCGACTCACGGAGAGCTGCTTGCAACTCTTCAGCTTCTACCCACTCCAATTCCTCTTCTTCAACATCAGACATATGAGATGCAACTGTCTCATTTATGCATTTATGGTACTCTGGTGGAGCATTACCCTTTTCCAACTTATTCTCTTTTTCTTTCCTTCTTCGCTTGTATAGCAAAGAGTATACATATCCATGATCTAGAGCTTGTGCCACAGAGGATCCACTTAAGAAATCAAATGTCCAATCCTCTTCCTCAATCATTTCAGGGCGCTGGAATTGTAATATGATCTTGCTGAACTGTCACACCCACCCCTATTACTACTATTATAAAATATATAAACAGTACAATTTGAGAACATAGGCTCTATTTATAAGCACGTGAATTTTTTTCTTTTTCCTGTGACACCTGCTACACGGCAAGAAGCATTTTACCATTTGAAAACAAAAGTCCAGCCAACCATGTCTGTTCGTAAACACGATGACTACATATACAAGTCCAAAACTCAAACCAACACACTATTACATATATTTAAAATAGAGTTTCAAAAGTTATAAACAGTACGAGTTCCTACATATAGCACAACAGAAGCAACACCAAAATGAATCCACTAACACGCCCGATAGGTCATCATCCATATCTATGATCCTCAAAACTAAAGAAGCATCAGCACAAAGAAAGAAGACTCGGGTATTCTTATGCTCACCTGCAATGAATGAACTATATGAGCTAAAGCTCAACAAGTAAAATTCATGCATGTAAAAAAAATAACAATGCTTTTCGAACATGTAATGCTAAAATGTAAATCCATGAATCGAAATACTTTTCATTGTTTTGCACCAGAAAAGAGCTCTGCACATAGCAATATAAATGGCCAATAATATCATTATAAAACTACGTGTGGACCATCCTCCCACGGCCCAAAAAAGGGTCCTCTACTCGCGTCCCCTGTTTCCGCCAAGAAGTATCACACCCCGCAGGTTGATAATATAGGTACCCACAAATGGACCATCCTCCTATGACCCACCGAGAGCCCATCTCCGATCTAGCCTGTGTTCACCAGAAGCATCCCACCGATGTACATAAACATATGTCTTAAGCATGTCCAACATGCCTCGATTGCACAACAATGGTCAACAAACATGCATTTTCTATTTAAATTTTTTTTTTTGTACATGCGAATATCCTCTTGTAATATGCACACACATGAAAATATTGTGAATGGCATGTTCAATGGCTCACCAAGAACCATATTGCAACATCATGCAAGCCAATTATGCCACATATAATACCCACATAAATTCAACAAGATTCCATGTCATATATGATATAAATAATTCAAACAATACTATGTTCGTGCATTACAAATTTACAGATGGATTTTTACTTACCTTACACAAAAGATGTGACCTACTTACAAGTTTGTCAATGTGATGTGCAAAAGTTTGTGAGTAATGTGTAATGATAAAAATATCAATCTTCACTCTCATTTTGGCAAGTTTATTACTAAACCATAATCATAAAAGACTTTAAATTTTAAATTTGGTGAGGCTTATTTGAATCTCTGAAATACCTTGATTTATTTTTTGTTTTTTATTTAATTGTACAAATAATTTAATACCACTTAATTGCTATAACTATATTCTTGTATTAATTCTCCAGGTATCGAAATTAGTTCAAATAATTTTCTATTAAGCTATATGTATGGTTCCTAATATAAACAAAGCATATTTCTATACCATTAGTTTGTTGTAATCTGAAATATGTAGACACACTTATAGCTATCGTCATTACCTGTATTATTTTTAATATACTAATCATTGTTTTTTTGAACTTTATATGCACCATTTGTTTTTTTTTTTCATGACTAAATGAAATCCTTGGTAATTCAATGTTCCCGTGTTTATTAAAACTCATTATTAGAAATTCATTAGAAAATTGAAATTCAAGTTTAAGTTATCCTGGTATTATTAAGATCAAATCACACTAGAAAATATTGATAGAAAATCAAAACATTAGAATTTGGAACAAATAATTATATGGAATTATAGAGTGAACTATTATTATATTTTGGCATATGGTTCTCTAAACCAATATATGATATTTTATTTAACTAATCTGACTAATCTATCATGTTAAAAATATTCAGGCTCAAATCTTAATCACAAATTTCTAATAATCTTAGTTCCACGGATAAGATTACGTAGTCCATGATTTCCTACTATATATTATATTTAGAATCATTTTTGGTTATATATAATGGTAGATAACTACATTAGACTTAAGATGTATAGATTTTGACAAAAGGAATAGATCACTTATCAATTAACCCCTGCTTCTTCACTCTTTATGTTCTTGCTTGTTTTCCAGTCGTGCGTTTTTTTTCCCTTTTGTGAGTAATAGATATGTATCCTTTTTTTCTCTCATAAACTTAAGGTGGTTAAGTTTAATAAAAACTAATATGTACATATCTATCTTTATCCAAAGAAAATCCCATATCAAATATAAGCAACCCATCATGTTGCAAAACCAAAGGTTGATTACGTGCATTTGCACACACACACACAAACACACGTGTCTTTTATGTATTACATATACACACAAATTTAGTCCTACATGTTTATATATATATATATATATATATATATATATATATATATATAGGGATTGGTTCAAATGAGACCAATCCCTTTAGGTTAGTCCATAAGAACACTTATGGACTCTTGATTTAAAATTTTGGATGGTGTAGATCATTTTAGTTAATTTAGGCATATAAGGGTATAATTGTACTTTTATATTTAATTAGTTATGTTAATTGGGAAGTTATTAGCTATTTTTAAGGAAACATAATCCTACCTTTTCAGTTACCCGATTTTTAGGGAGGAAAAATCATCAACTTCAAGTATTTTTTTTCAAAATTGATACTTATTTTCGCCATATTTGTGAACAATCGTTTTATTGTATACTTAGTTCAGTGGACTTGTATACTTAGTCATGTTTTATTGTATATTTAGTTCAAATGGATTTGTATACTTGGTTCAGTGGAATCGTATTCTTAGTTATATAAGTAGTTTAGTAAGTAATTTAGTAAATTTGTATACCTAGTTTTGTGGATTTGTATACTTAGTTCAATGGAATTGTATACTTAGTTATGTAAGTAATTCAGTGTAATTGTATACTTAGTTAAATATTTCGTATACTTAGTATTATTTTAATGTATAGTTAGTTCAATGTAATTGTATACTTAGTTAAATATTTATGTATACTTAGTAAAGTTTTAATGTACAGGTAGTTTAGTGTAATTGTATACTTAGTTAATTGTTTATGTATACTTAGTAATATTTTAATGTATAGTTAGTTTAGTATAATTGTATACTTTTCATTAATTGTTGAACGATTTTGTTGCCATATTTGAATAAATTGCGGGTTCGAATCGAAGAGAGAAAGGAAAGGTGAATCGCGTGATTATGGGGACGTGATCAATACAAAATCATGTCCCTAATTTTTAGGAAGCGGTTACTATATTTAATTTCCTGGATTCCTATTTTATCCCTTCTGTTGTATACTTACTTATGAAATGTTGTATATATTGTAATATATCTTGGCCATTGATTTACTATTTGGATGGTGTAGATTTAGTCTTATGGACTAACCTAGGAGGGTGGTCTCACAGATCCCTCCCTATATATATATATATATATATATATATATATATATATATTGTACCTATTGAGTATGAATATAGTATATGGACATATATATATATATATATATATACAAATTATATTTTTACTACACACTTGCACGTAAATTATATATGTATTAATTATATTATTACACGTGGATACAATAATAGCTAGAATCTAATGGTCCGACAAATAAATACCTTTTTATTTTCTACTTAAATTAGCAATCCAAAACTAACATTGTAGGTGAGTTCCAAAATTAAAGAACTAGTCATGTCTTTGTATAAAATAATCGAGATTATACAAATAACACATAACCAACATGTAATGCATGAACTATATTAACCAAGTGAGTAGTGAGAGGCTCGGGTATTACATCCATCACTCCATATAAAAATTTTGTCTCTGAAATTTCACTTACCAAAATAAGTCCTAAACTTAGCTCTCATCTCGTCTTCTCTTTCCCATGTAAATTCTTCTATAGATTGATTTCTCCAAAGTACTTTAACTAATGGGATTTCTTTATTTCTTAGCTTCTTTACTTTTCCTAACAAACTTATCACAAATATCTCTTCGTAGCTTAAATCTACTTTCAACTCTATTGGCTCATTTGTCAAAATGTGAGATGGGTTTGCAATATATAGTAACAAAGAATATATGGTTTTAAATAATCTATTTTATTGATCATAGCATTCTTGTCATTTATAAAGTCACATTTACAACAATATACTCTATACATTTATTGAAATACAACATGTAGAGCAAACTTACAAAGAAGGTGTCGAGCTAACAACTAACTTACAAAGAATTTACAAATTTGTGTATTTGCAAAGTGCAATACATAAAGGGGTTGCGACGTCTTCAACGCCTTGATCGCTTTTTTTTCTCTCTTCATCTTCCTCGCTCTTCTTCCGTCCTCATCGCCTCTCATTCTTTTTCTTTCTTCTTCATCCTTCTTCTTTTTCTCATATGCACGCCTTGCAGCAGGGTCATCCCTACGCTGCCTTTCCTCCCATTCACGCGTCGTACGTTCATTTTCAGCTACTTGTCTCCTCACAGCTTCAGCATTATTGCGAGCAACTTCTAAGTTAGCAAGATGATGATATCCAACCCAAAAGATGTGATCCCTTTCTTCTCGGATCAATATACTTGATATCCCGAGGATTTGGTCATGACGAGAACCTCTGCCTCTTCCACTTCCACTAGATCTTCCCCTTCCTCTTCCCGACTCAGCTCCTCCTCTAGGAGTGTACTGTACTGGAGTTTTTGCTTTTCCAGCTGAGTTCCCTGGAACTCTGCTGCACATTAGCTATATTACACACTTCAAGACCTTTATCCCAGTACATATCCCAGGCTTGCGGTAGAGTCATATCTCCGAAATAGCCTTCGCACTCTAGAGTTTGAAATTTCTCTAGGATCCGCTCGGACCCAAAGATCGTGCATAATAATGTCTCTTGAGGGCATGATCACGGGAAATCCTTTCATGCCGGAGGAACATCATATTGTGTCCTTATATTCTGAATCCGCGCAGAATGCTTCTCATCTACCTTCTCAAATTCAGTTTCGATGGCTTTTCTTGACTCTTTCACTGCCAACTCAGCTTTCTGTTCCACTGATAGCTCTTTTGGTAGCTTGCTGAGAAGTGAAGCTGTAATCTCTCCTTGCTGGGGGGTTTCAGCGAATATAAGCTTCAAGGGGATTTTTCGAGCTTCCTCCCTCCTTAGTTGTTTCTCCTTCTTCTTTATGACTCCTTTTTTTCTTCCTTCAATCTTTAAGGCCTCATCTTCCCCCTTTTTGGCATCATCACCAAACGAAAGGTCGGGCCAGGGAACAAGCCACCGAGAATGAAGTCAAGCCTACTGCTCGTAGTATTTTGCTTCTCATTTGCTTTGGGTAGGTCGCTTCAATTCCGAGCGCGTGGCCTTGGACTCACCATTAATTTCATTTCACTGAGAACACCGAATCGCTGTTCATGTTGGCCTCCACCCTTGCAATTTCGCTCTTGTGTTGCGGCTGAGTAACTCCATGTCCGACTTGTGGGATTCTTCGATTCTCACCATATACTCTTTTTTTACCTCTCTGAATCAATATTGTCCGCACTCCAAACAAGCAACTCGCAAAGAGTGACTTGAAGTAGCGGACTTGCTCTAAGCGTATAGCAGTTGTCTGAGCAGCCCATTCTCGGATTCAAAGTACAACACTTCGAATATCCCCACTGATACTTGCATCACAGTTGTTCAGCCTTAGGTCTAACGATGCTAAGCCGTGTTCCATTTTCTCAATTTCTTTGCAAATGGCTTTAAACGCCTTTCGAAAGTCGGCTGTAGAAGCAGACTCTTCCTCAGGCCAAACAACATCGAAGTCGAAACCTATAGGCACTATTGTTGATTCAGCTGGGACACTAGGCTCTACTTCTACAGTATACTTAGCTTGCTCTTTAGTAGACTCGGCATCCAAGGGTGACAGTTCTGCTTCGAAGTGGAAAATTTCTTCGAACATATTATCTGGGACGAGTGGGATTCCCGTAGGTCCAAATTGTGGAGCCTTTCCCTTCTTCCTTTAAGTGGAGTCGACTTGCCTTGCCTTAGTGCACCAACTTCGGCAGCTGGGAGCAACTGTTTAGCTCGCTGCTTTCGGCTCGGTTTCCAACTTGAGCAACGTGTTAGCTCGCCACCGATCGACCTCACTGTCTTAACAGCTTCCTCCGTATCAGTTTGTGTCTCCTTTTGAGTTGACTAGTCCTCAACTATTTTATCAGCGTCATCAGAGTGAGATGTAGCCGTTGGGGTTGGCTCATCATCAAATACGGACCTCATCGAGTCAGCTTTTTTATCACCGACAAGACTCCAAGAGTCTTGAGCATCCTCGGCCTTGTCCTTGCGATTCATCAATAGGTGTGGACTCGGCTTCATTGTCGGATTCCAAAAATTCTGTGTCAATGTTTTTTTGGGAATCACAGAGAGTGCTAATTTTGTCTGTATCATCAGCCGTCTCGACATGAGGAATTTGCTCTTTCTCAACTTCTTTACCTAAGGAAATCTCAACCTCCTTTAGGCCTTCATTATTCCCATCGGTCCCAACCGATGTAGGCCTTCAACATCCCTATGTGTAGTCTCAACCGCAGAGGGTCTTGGACAAATTTCCTTTGCGGCTTTCACCGCTTGGGGTCTTCGATGGCATCCATTGGATTCTCAACTCTTAGGATTGCACTTTCATGGCCAGGAGTCTCAACTCCCATGGCCTCCATCCCATCCTTTGCCTTAGCCGCATCGAACGTCATCAACCTTCGGTCTGAAAAGAAGTTTAGTGAGATCTCAACCGTCCAAGCTTCGTCAACTTCACTCTGCTGATCCATTGATTTCTCACCTTCACCTCCTAACTTCATAGTTTGGTCTCCCACAACGTCCTCCGACCTAGCTATGGTGGAGAGAGTTTCTCCCTCAGCCGCGCACACCTAAGTTAATGGTTGTGGGGTTACTCTGCTCCTGAGACCCGTCTGTTTGTCCTTTTGAGTAATTAGCCGTGGGGGTAGGTGTCTCAACACCTTCAGGGTTTGGCTTGGCTAGGGTGCCCTGTACATCTCCTTCCATAGCTTCATCGTCGTTCCCCTAAGAGCCATTTTCAAAATGCATGGGATGTGGCGGCAACAATAACAACAACGATCTTTTGTGCCACATCCAGGGGTTAGAATCGGGAGAGAGTTTAGAAGATTCTCCCGAACCCTCTTTGCAAATCGTTGTTCGTGCATGGCTCTTGATTTTTTGATGGCCTGTTGGAACTCGGCCTTCTCAACTGCTTCAATGAGACCATCTCTTCTAGGTCACTATTGTCAGTCGAGTCCATGACATGCTCATGACTACCGGTGAACATGCACATCTTTGATTTTTCAAGAGCTTTGGCTTTCTCCAAAGCTTTCTCCTTTTCATCCTCCTTGATGGCACCAAGGGCATCCATGCACAATTCTTCGTTAAGGCAATAGGGACAGAGACATTTTCTAGGAAGCGTAAGAGCTCCTCTTCTTCTTCGATAAATTCAAGTTGCTCAAACCTGGCCGAGAGAGTAGTCCAACTTCCATCTTCTCCATTCCATTAATCTCTGCTGAATATCGGATAGACAGGAGACAACATAATAACATCGTCATCATCTCCTTCTTCCTGAATCATAGTCAGTGGAGCATTCTCCTCCTCCGGTTCATTAGCATCAACTGGGGGTGGACAACTCTTTCTTCGAAACATGGTCATCTCGCTCCTTGCTTTTCCACGTACCCCCTCAAGCCTGGGTCTTCTACACTCACGATCGACATCAACAGTCTTCTCTGTATCCATGGTGGTTACATCTCCACCATCTTTCTCTTGACTGCTCTTCTTGAGCATCAGCAGTCTCTTCGGGCTTCTCTGGTTGAGTGCCGGACTCAGCCTTTTCAAGCTCAGACTTCTTGAACAGCCTTCTTCGTTTTGTTGGAACCAGGGGAATTTTGGGCTCCACATTCTCAGGCTCTTCAAAAGTAAAAGCCTTTGCTTCAACAGTCTTCTTCTTCAACGCAGCTGCCTTTCAAGGCACTGCAGTGCGCAGTTTCTTCATGACTGGAGAAGGGACTAATGATTCCTTCTAAGTCTCAGCTGCGGGGGCGGGGGCTTCTGGATCGGCTGCAGGGGCAGGTGCTTGTGGCTCGGCTGTAGGGGCAGGACCCTTCTTGGACTTGTCTGCTGGGGCAGGTGCAGGCTTAGCTGTCGTAGCTCTTTTCTTTGAAATAGGCTTGGGAGAGAGAGCTGGAGCGGTCACAACTGTGTCTTTGACAGGGTCAGCTGACTCACCCTCACTTGTGTCAGCTTTCCTGGCATGCGCCTTCCTCTGAGCTCCAGAGAGGTTTGCCTTGAATATTTCCTTGTTCGCATGGAATGGCTTTCCATGTCACAGGGTAATCCCCTTTACTTCCATCAAATGGCCAATCACCAGGCTATATCCCAACGAGCATCCGAAGGTCCCATCTTCCTTGAAGGACTTATTGATCATGTTCTCGGATACGGCTAAAGACAAACTCAACCCAGCTTAATCTTCTTTTCTTCCATTATCGCAATCATTACCACCATCTTAGTCCTGACAATGTGGTTAAAGCTTCCAAACTTCACATCCACGCACTTGGACATGATGTCCATCGAAGGGTAATAAAGAAGCGAGGTTTCTATTTAATAAAATGACGTAATCTTCCTTGATAAACTCTTTCTTGGTTGTATAAACTTCTCCACTTTTCAACTAGCTACAAGGCCATTAGAAACTCGAGGCTTAGGCCATCAGACCGTCTCTTTTTTCAAGACGCAACAATGTTAACATCCTTCTCGAAATCTCCTTGACCCATCAAGAGGCAACTTGCAATGCTCGAAATGCTCGGAAGGTCCGCAGAGTGATCTTGATGGTCTTGTTGTGACCCCCAAAGGAGTTGAGAATAAGAAATCAAGATTTGTGCTAGAATTGCAGATAGCCATGTCACTTTGCGCTTGGTTGCCCTTATCCACCAAAGAAAGAAATACATGAATGAAGAGGATTAGAAAGTCTTCAGGGGAAAGAGGAAAATAAAGAAAGAAAAAACCATGATGGTTGTAGAGACAGATACAACCAAATGTAAGAAGACAATCGAATCGATATAGCGGTGGTGAAGCCGAGTACTCCTCGATTAATCAAGAAGAGGCATTGATATGTCACATGGATAAGGAACAAGAAGATGAAGTAAATTCTAATACATCCAAATTCAAATTCGATGATAGTGATCATGATACACACACTTCATCACCAATAGATCTTTATGATTCATTAGGCAAAATGATAAAATATTTTGAGCACATAAAATCTTCACACACACTTTTGAATAAGGAAAACAACTCAAGTGCCAAAACTTACAATTGAGTACTCTTAGTCATATAGCTGATGAGAATAAGGAGTTAAAGGCTGGATAACTATGGTTAAAAAGGACCTAGCTGAAAGAGAAAAGAGCGAACAAGAATTGAAAAATGTGATTGCATCACTTAGCAAGTCATCTAAAACATTAGATGAATTGATGATGATACAAAATGAGATTGGAGACAAAGTAGGCTTAGGTTTCAATTCCTTTGTTAATGCAAAAACTCCAGAGTGGTGATGGAAAAATGATCATCAAGCAATGTCCCATCCAAGAACCAAAAGCACCATATGTTGCACCCACACACAATCACAAGTACTCGCATGCTGGATTTGGTTATAAAGGTAAAGGAAAAAAGCCAGCTAAGTTTGTTGAGAGAAATGCTGAAACTAAATTTAAAAAAACTCAACAGCAGACTTCGAACAGGAAATATTCTGTGAAATCTAAGGAGAACTGCAAAAGGCCCAATAGTTTTCACCAAAAGAAACCATGTGAAGGGAATGGTAGAAATTAACCAACACATGCTGATTGGAACCATCAATTAGAGTATCAGTCAAGTATTATGGGACACAAGCCCAAGTGGCAGAGACCTCAGACTCATCATAGGTCATTCCCAAGGCAAAGAAATCAGCACACACATGCACCCAAGCACAATGTCTATCATGCACAAAAGTTTCCATATTATCCAAGAAAAGCAAATGCACACACACACACACATCCATACAGACAAAAGAGACAGATGCATGTTCCTAAAGCTCCAAAGCAATTTGTTAAGATTCATTATGATTATGGAACTGATAAGTGGCAACCTCTTAGAGTCGATTATTTGGCTATAGGTTGGTTGGATCACCTTATAGTGCTAACTCCTCAAGACCCACATGATTTGGGTACCTAAAACTTGATTTCCTTGATTGCGCTTTCGGGAACAACAGAGTGCCAAGGAACCTGGAACATGGATAGTGGTTGTTCCGGACACATGACATGAAAGAAAAACCGCTCTATCAAATTTCAAGAAGTTCGAGGAGCCAAAATCATATTTAGAGGAAATGAAGCTCTAAGGGAAATCAAAGGCATTTCCATCAAGAAAAATGGACTAGAGATCATAGACGTAACTTATGTTGAAGAGCTGAATTTCAATCTACTGAGCATCAGCCAACTCTGTGATAAAGGCTACAATGTTGGATTCAATATGGGGGTGTCCGCGAGATCAAGGATGTTGAAACCAGTGAAGTTGGGCTATCTGGAATAAGAAAGAAGAATGTGTATGTAGTGGATTGGTCCACTTTTATACCAAGCACATGTGTATTACCAAAGTGTACTGCTGTATCAAGTTGGTTGTGGCATAAAAAGCTGAGTCATTTTAACTTCAAGACAATCAACAAACATGCAAGGAGTCATTTGGTTGAAGGATTGCCAGACTCAGTCTACAAGAAGGAAAGCATATGTGATGCATGTCAGAAAGGAAAGAAGATCAAGTCATCTTTCAAAAATAAGCCAAGTCCTTCTTCAACAAAGATCTTGCATTTATTACACATGGATCTATTTGGACCAGTTGAACCAGCTAGTATAAGTGGAAAGAAATGTACCCTAGTTGTGGTGGATGATTTCTCAAGATACATATAGACCATTTTTATGTGTAAGAAAAAGGAAACATCGCAGAAGCTTCCACAACTAATGAAGAGAGTTCAGAATAAGAAGAGTCAAACCATTATCAAGATAAGGACTGATAAAGGAACTGAGTTTGTCAATGGGATTATAAATCAGTATTGCATGGAAAGTGGTGTTGCTCATGAGTTATCAGCTGCAAGAACTCCACAGCAGAATGGAGTGGCTAAAAGAAGAAACAGAACCCTCAAAGAAGCTGTAAGGACCATGTTAGCTGAAGCTGGACTACCTAAGAGAGTTTGGGCTGAAGCCATTAACAATGCTTGGTACACTCATAATAGGTGTATGATTAATATGCAGCTATCCAAAACCCCTATGAAATTTGGACAGGAAGGAAACCTAATGTGAAATATTTTCATATGTTTGGAAGCAATTGTTTTATTTATAATAATGGCAAGGATAATTTGAAAGCTTTTGATGCTAAGGCTAATGAAGGTATCTTTCTTGGATATTCAGCTGAGAGCAAAGCTTTCAGAGTGCTGAACAATAGGACTATGGTAATGTATAATCTATCCATGTGGTTTTTGATGAACCTACTTTGAATGGGGAAGACATTGACGAGTTAGCTGAAAAGATGAATAAGCCAACTATCCAGAAGAGTCCTTATACAGAAGCAAACCTCAGAAGACTCGATCCTGAGGAGGACGAGTTAGCTGAATCTCGAATATAGGTGGAAGGTCTCTAGCTGAATGATGATGATCAAAGAGAAGTTGTTCAAGACAACTTAGCTTCAAGAAGAACTAATCCAACAGACTTACTCCAACCAGATATAAGATGGCTGAGAACCATCCACCTAAGTTAGTCATTAGAAATATAAGAGAAGAAGTAAGAACAAGATCCAGGACTCAACATGAAGCTATGTTCACTTGTTTCATTTCTCAAATTGAGCCAAAGGATGTGTCACAAGCACTGGATGACACTCATTGGATTCTAGCTATGCAGGAAGAGCTGAATTAGTTTGAAAGGAATAAAGTTTGGGAATTGGTTCAAAGGCCTACTCACCAAAATGTTATTGGTACAAAGTGGGTATTCAGAAACAAGATGAATGAGGAAGGATCAGTTGTGAGAAACAAAGCAAGATTGGTTGCCAAAGGGTATTGCCAAGATGAAGGTATAGATTTTGATGAGACCTTTGCATCCGTTGCCAGATTAGACGTTATAAAGATGTTCTTGCTTATGCTACATACACTTCACAGTATATCAAGTGGATGAGAAGATTAAATTTATAAATGGACTTTTATAAGAAGAATTCTATATTGAACAACCTCCAGGTTTTGAGCAGAAAACTATTGGAGATAAATTCTACAAGCTCAAGAAAGTATTGTATGGTTTGAAACAGACCCAGAAGATGGTATGATATATTGTCTCAATTCCTAATAGACAATGGATTCACCAAAGCCAAAGTTCACATAACACTCTTCAAAATTCAAGATGGAGAGAGTATATTGCTTGTTCAAATATATGTAGATGACACCATCTTTCGATTCATAAACAAAGAGTTGTGTGACAAATTCTCAAACCTTATGTAACAGAAGTTTGAGATGAGTATGATAGGAGACCTGACTTTCTTCCTAGGTCTTCAAGTCAAGCAAATGAAAGATGAAACATTCATAAGCCAAACCAAGTATACTAGAGATTTAATGAATAAATTTGGTATGGCAAAGAAGTCATCTCAAAGATCCCCATGAACACTTCCATCAATATGGATATAGATACAACAAGAAAGCCAAATGATCGGACAAGATATAGATCACTCATTTGATCATTGCTCTACTTGATCGCCAAATGAGACCCGGATATCACCTTTGTAGTAGGTGTAAGTTCAAGATTTCATCTGCTCCTAAAGAAAGTCATATGACTGCAACTAAGAAGATACTGAATATTTGAAGTGTAGCCAAGAAGTTGGCTTATAGTATCCCAAAGAAGGTGGATTCAAGTTGATTGGATATTCTGACTCAGACTATGCTAGATGCAGAGTTGATAGGAAAAGTACATCTGGTACTTGTCAAATGCTTGGAAATAGATAAGTTCCTTGGTTCAGTAAGAAACAAAATTTAATAGCTACATATACACCTGAGGCATAATATATTTCTGCAGGCAGCTGTTGTGCCCAAGTCTTATAGATGAGGCAACACCTGAGAGATTATGACATCAAGGAGAAGGAAATTCCAAATACTCAGAATCCAGGATTGCACTCAAGGACAAAGAACATTGATGTCGATATCATTTTATAAGAGATCATGTTGAAAAGAAAGACATCACATAGGAATATGTATCAACCGAGAAGCAATTAGTGATATGTTCACAAAGCCCTTATGTGAATCAAGATTTGAAGAGCTTAAGAATGAGCTTGGATTGATTGAGTTGTGTTAATATGCTCAGAAGTCTCATTCAACAGAGTCGAGATGGGAGAATTGCATTTTGGAAGAGTTTTGCTCAATCGTGAGAGAAACAACCTTTGTAGTCGTTCAACTAAACAATGAGTTTCCATCATCGGACTAGAGATAGAGAGAGAGCGAGTAAATTCATAAATGAAGAAAGTTGAATTATGTATGAACTAAGAAACAAAATGAGGTCGTTTGTATTAAAGCATGAATGCTTGATTTAATGATGCCGGCATTTTAAATGCGGCATAGTAAAAAGGCCGGGACAATAACCTATGATTGGCTACAAATGCTACTTGCATTAAATGCGACGTGATTAATGCTTTTTGCACGTTTTAATCTTTACCGTTGATCACATTTCAAACTCTAAAGATCCTAAAATTGTCTCTTCATATCTGATATATATCCAAACTCACTTTCTCTCTCTCTTCTCACATACTCTCAAACTTTCAAAAACTCTAAGTATTCTCTCTGCAAAAATCCTTTCACGCTTCTTCAAGTTATTTCACGAAATCATCAATGGCACCAAAGAAATCCGCCCTCGACTTTGCTAAACTCGCTAAAAAAGTGTACTTCGATGCACTAGTGGACTTTGAAGGCCTTGTTAAGCAATCTGATGACAAGGAAAAGGTTAGAAAATTGTTGGGCACCTTGAAAAGTCTGGTTTGAAGGAGTTTTTTTCGATGGTGATGGTCCAGACCTTTTAAGAGGAGGTTGCGATGTTCTATGTGAATGTTGTTGTTCACGATGATGGCATTTACTATTCTATGAATAGGAAAGATGTCTGGTTAGCTGCAGATGACTTCACTGAGCTGCTACACCTACCCAACAACTGACTCACGAAACTTAAAGACTATGAGCCTGACTATATGAAAATCTTGAAGGAGATTGCGAAGAAGGAGGTAGCTGATAAGCTGAAACCCTCAGTTACCAAGAAAGTCATCAAGGAAGAGTGCCAAAAGCTGATGGATATGGTAGTTAAGTGTGTAGATATTAAGTTTGGATCATACAGTCCATTGTCCCAGGCTAAGCTGATGGTGATAGCCACAATCATTGAGGAGCTAGAGGTGAACTAGAGCAAGTTCATCTTTGATAAGCTATGCCAGAATGTCAAGCTAGATTAAGGGAAGTTCGTGAACACCCTGGGCTATGAGATAGTCTTGGGGTATCTATTGGAGAAGAAGGGTGTTCCCCTTCGTAAAAAGGAAGCCCTTCCACATGAACAAATGGTCATTTAGGGCGAACATATCACCGCCGTAAAAAGGAGCATGCTAAGAAGGTTGGTACATCCGGGGAATCACCAGCATGTTCTCGAAGAGATAGTTGCCCTATTCTTATAGTCCCCTCTCGTGAACTCCGTTGTTGTTGCCCCTAAGGTAACAAAGTAAATAAGACACCGCACCCCATAAGGCGATTGCTAAGAAGTAGAAAACTCGATTTGCCTCTATTGTCCGGAGAGATAAAAAGGATTCAGATTGCTAAAAATGCCGATAAGCCTCTGATTAAATCTCCTCAGAGTGAGTCAACCATTCATGTCATGGTCAAGGATCATACAAGTAGGAGGAAGAAGTCCCTTGGAGAGGCGCTTCAAGAGAAGGCTTGTAAAGAAGTTCGCCGCAGAAAAACAATTGTTGTTGTTGTGCCCCAAAAAATAGAAGATATAGAAGAAGTTATCGATGACATTGCTACACTTGAAACATAAAAAGCAAGAATCGAGACAATTGTTGGAGGTGATGACTCTTTTTTACCCCAAGCTGAGGAGAACCATTGCCCAAGTCTTTGTTTCCTCGTAAGAACCACGATTCCCCGCATATCCTGGGATCCATGTCAGGCTGCATTTATGGAGATTATGGAAGTTGAGCACCAGAAGAGTCCAATTCATGAGGCCTGAGATGATTGAAGAAGAAGAATACCTTCTTGAATTCCTAGACAATTCATCTGTGGTGTGTGCTCCAGACGAATTATACTGCACCATTGTTCTTTAGGAGAAGGAGGCTAAAACGTTAAAGGCTCTGGAGAAGTCTAAGGGTCCTGTGCCACTTGTTTTACCCTTCACAGATGCAAATATACAAGAATGTGCATTCAGTAGTGGTAGCAACAGTGACGTTGAACCCATTGAGGGAGCTGATGCAATCGAAGCTGCTCAGCTGAGAAAAGCGATGGAGGAATCTTGTGCACTGCATGAGCAATCTAGGCTCAAGGGTGTTGGGGAATCCTCTCTTGTTATCTCTCCAACATCTATGATCGAAGAAATGGTGAGGGATCTTGATGCAGTCACCTCACCAACTCACTTAGAGGGACAAGGAAATAGGGAGGATGGTGATGATACTGGGGCTGAAGATGTTGTGGAGGGCAACCCAGTGGAGCCACGCCCTACGGACACTGTTAAGACAATTATGGAATTGGCAAAAAATTTAAAAGAAATAGCCAAGTCCAGGGTGACAAACACTCAAAAAGTTGCTCACCGCTAACGGCCCAGTCGGAGGAGGCTGTAAGGACAAATAACAATTGGTGTTAGGAGTCGATGATGAGACAACTGAGAAATAAGCCATTGGAACCAATGACGTTGTGTTGTTTGAGACTGTCTCAGCTGAGGAACTTGCTGCACTGAAGGCCAATGAAGTTACAGAAGTCCAAATTCCTATAACAGAGCCACATGATGGAAGTGGAATGGCCAAGGAAGTTGAGACTGCTGGTCTTGAAAGTGCAATCCAAAAGTTTGAGACCTCGAAGGATTCCACTGAAGAAGTCCCAACTGCAGCTCCGTCTGTAGAAGGGAACATAGAAGGCCTTGCAGTGGTTGAGACTGCTGCCAAAGTACCTAAATACCCTATGGCGGTTGAGACTACTAGGGAAAATGTGACTATTCCCGATGATGTGCCAATACTTCTAGAATCTGAGTCCACTGAACCGATGATCATTGATGCTTTAAACGACTCTAAAGCTGAGTACACCGATATGGAAGAAGATCTTGATGAATGAGCAGAGTCCAATCAAGAAGCCAGGGAATTGGAAGAGCGCATGAAATCTTCAATGATGAGATTTGTGCTAGTTGATGGGCCATCCCCATTAGTTCAATCTCCAACCCGTGATGTTTCTAAGGCAGTTGAGACAGTGGTTACTTAAAAGGGTACACCAACTGGTGCCGATGAAGCTATTGAGACAATTGAGGCCCAATCAGCTTGGTAGGATTCCACAACTGCCCCTGCCAATGAAGAAATAGAGCTGTGAGCCAGGGTGAAGAGAGAAGTATTTCCGAAGGAGGAGTGTGAACTTCTCCGGAACCTATTGGCATATTCGAGATACTTTAATTTCCATTCATTGAGGGGATCCCATTTGAAGCTGATATTTCGGAGATGCTTCAATTTCCAACTTTGTATATGTTAGAAAAAAAGCTGAGTAACCATGCAGCCAAGTTGAAGATGCAGAAAGCTGACTGAAGAAGTGCAGAGAAGATTCAGCTGTGTCGCAGCTGATTATCGAAGAACACCTTTAGTCAAGTAAACAAGATGTCTTTTAGTAGACTAACAACTGAGTCATCCAATAATCAAGGATAAGACTCAATAAAAGTATAAAGCAAATTGAAGGACTTATAGAAAACTGAAGAAATCCGTGGCAAAGAAAAGTCAAGACTTATCCGAAATGGTAAGGGACAGGCTTGCAACCTTAAAAAGTTGTTTGCTGAAAGAGTGCAAGTAGCTGGAACCAATGGAAAGCTTGCAGAAACCTCATACGATTTGGGCAACTACATGACATTAATGTTAAGGTTGGGTCAAAATCAAAATCTGACAAGACAAGCTAACAAACAAGAAGTGAAGTTTGAAAATTGTCTATCTCTTCAATGAACATATTTTCAAACTCTCACTATAAAAGGCCGAGGAATTTTCAGAGAGAAATACAAGACATGTGACATATACGAGAGAAATCTGAGCAAAAAATCTGCAACTCTCTCTAAGACAAAAGGTTCAAATCCTCAAGCCTAAGCATTCAAAGTGGTTCTAACCAACACTATCTATTGATGGAAGGAAACCAATTTTAACATTGAAGAGGAAATCTATTTGAAAAATAACAAGGGGTCTGCACATCCACGAAGTGAATGAAGTGCAGTGAGGTTGAAGTCAGAACCTTGTTCAAATCCATCGGAGTGCTACATGATCATGTCCGAAGGGTTTGGAGAGCTAAAGTAGTGAGGTAAATGCCTTACGAAGAGCTGAGTCCTAGGAGTGAAGCCAGTTGTGTGATCAAAGCTTGCTCGGACTGTAATTTGTAATTTTGTAACAGCCAAGTTGCACTAGCATAATCATCCAGGAGTTGGAGAAGAGTGGAGTAGAGGAATTACCTCATCCTCGAACCACTCTAAAATTATTTGTGTCATTTACTTTCAACAATTCATTTTCTGCATATTTATTACAGCTAATATATATTTTCTCACTCAACTGATAATAACTTAACCAAAAACAAGTGTTTAAAACCATATTCTAAAAAGGGTGTAAGAAATCCACTGTTAAAAACCAAGTAAACTGATTTTCTGAAAAGCTAACTTAACTTAGCTGAGTTACTCTATCAACAGCTCTCTCGAGTCTATTAAGTGGTTAACTCTCCTGTTGAGGTTTGATCCAGCCTTCTCCCAAGAGACTTAGTTGTTTACTTGTGTAAACTCTGATTTTGATTTAAAAATCAAAAATTGGTTAAGTCTATTCAACCCCCTCCCTTCTAGACTTAACTGATACCCCTTGGGACCTACAATACGCAATGGAACCATAGGTAGCCAAGCAAAATCCAATTCACGAAATAATTTGATTAATGTACAACATCATTGTAGTAAAGGTCATCGAACAAGGACAAAAATCGGCCCTATGCTTTCAGAGTGAAATGAGAGAAAGTTATGCATTCTACTACTTGAAAGCTACCTATGATTTTCTTCGTCACCAACCATTTCTCGCGATTCAAGCATCTTTCCCAAAGTTCTGATATCTTGGTGGGAGCAATGGTGCAAAATCAACCTAAGGTCATTAGTCACTGACATTTAATGCACCCATCAGATGGTTGTAAGTAAATATCTCCTTTTTGTAACATGGATCTTTTTTGAACTATACCCCATGTAATACAATCCAGAAATTATATGGGGAGATGAAATGTCAATTAGTTCCCATCTCCTACATGAGTAAGTTCTTTCACCTAGGTTTAGTTTAGATCTAGTCCCAGAGTAATTTACAATTTCAAACTGCTCATTTTCATTCCATTGTTCAAGGAACTCTTGGGCCTCTTTTTCAGTCCTTCCATCTATTTTTTAATTTTAGGACATAGACCACCATGATACTTCTCCATTTGATCTCTCTTGACATGTATTCTTCTCAATTATCATCATTATTTCTAACATGGTCACAATTTGTCTGGACCTTGATCTGACTATTGTTCGCCAAAAATAATTTTGGTTCATACAACTGCAAGTGTACAGTGTTATAGAATAATGGCAAGCAAGGTCGTATTCTTGAGGGATTGAAGCTCGAAACACTTAGGCTATAATAATATCGTATTCCAATTTTATTGAAGCGACGCAAAATCAAGTATTTTAACTAACTAAAAAATTCAAAAAATAAAGAAAAATAAATAAAATAAATTTGGGAACCCCACAAGTATTTTCAACATCTTTAGGAGCAACCTTAGGCACATAATCTCAACATGCTTCTTCAATATTAAATGCGAATAAAGTTTTAAAAACCAATTCATGCAATTCTATGGGTTCAAATTCCTAATATCATTTACTCCCCCTCCCGGGTGGCGCGTAAACAGTTTATTAATAACAATTGTAGTCCTCCGGGATCATTATAATTCTTATTAAATCCAAAAAGATTTGTGAATTGAATGACTCCCCACAAACACGCCTGTCACACATGTTTCATGTCTGAATTCAATTTCCATCTTTGTTAGAACTCATCTCTCGAATTTTGCAATAACAAGTATGACATGCAATTTATTGATCAGATAAAAAGCAATTATAAATAAGCACTCGAATTCATAAAATAGAATGCATGAAGCAATTAAGAAAACAAGTAATCATATTTAATACAAATCCACAGTTTCGATTATGCCTCTAAGATCCGAAAAATATGCCAAACATTGATTACAAACTCATAGACAAATCCGAATCAATATTATGACATCATATAAGCATAGACAAGAGTTCTTAGACATATAAAGAAAACCCCTTCGTGTCAGGATGGATTCTCCCTCCAAGCCGTCGAAACTCTTGTACTCCCTAGATGCGAATGTCTTGTGGTGTTCTTAGCGACCTAGCCTTCTTTGCTCAGAATATCTTCGATTCCTTCATTCCTGTGTAATTTGATGTGTTTTTGCTATATGGAATGATATATGATGATGAAAATTCGTTCAAGCCTTGGTCCCCTTTATATAGATGCTTGGAGAGGTCACTTGTAGAGTTTGAATGGGAGAAAAACTCCAAAAAATGCGTCTGGTAGAGTCCCACACGGCCAGTCCGTGTGGAACCACACGGTTGTGTGGATTTCAGCCCTTTCCCACGTGCCCGTGTGGTCTCACATGGTCGGGTCATGCGGCCCTGGTTCTGACCCCTGTTTGCGTCCCTTTTTCACACGGTTGTGTCATTCCACACGGGCGGTTTCACATGGTCGTGTGATACAACACGGTCCGGCTGTGTGACGTATTTTGGACCATGTTATTGTCCGAATTACCTCCTGGGGTCTTCATGAAATTTGTAGCCCTTTCTCTTAGCTTTCTATAGGCACTTGAATCACCTCAATTGTAATTGTTTAGAGAAAGGTATGGCCAAAATACTAAACCCTGCCAGTGTTGGAAACTGTTAGCGCATTTGGACGTTTTTTAGGGAAATTTCCTTTTGTTTGACCTTCCATGCTTCTCTCCTTCATATTTTTGCTCGTACATTAGCTCTTGACCTATACTTTGGAATGTGATATCTCTTTTTTGTCCAATTTAGCTCAATTTTCTGCAAAATTTAAAGAGTCCGCAGTATCACGCCCAACAAAGGAAACCAAGTAAAATACACGAAATATGCGTGCAAATGCATCAAATATATATCATTTTAAGCCCTCAAATGCACATATTTTACACTCATCAAATACCCCCAAACTTAAAGCATTGCTCGTCATCGAGCAAATTAAGAAAAATAATATAAGGGGTAAAAACGAAAGAACACCCAAGAACACTATAAACATTAAATAGCACTCGACTCCATACTCAAGGAAACCCTGTAACTCATTATTAAGAAGTCGTTATTCATAAACTCAGCATCATTAATACTCTTTCGGGTACTTGACATCGCGACTCACAAGTAAATATTGTATCACTCTACTCTGAGAAATGTATGGTAAGTGTTTACGCTCAACTTCAATTCACTGAATGTAGAACTACCATAGGCTTTCAAATCGTCTACCATCTCGACCACTTTTGTGTGCACAATCTAAGAATCAAAAAGGACTTTTTATTTGGTTGTAATATAGGCTCTTTGATAAGGGTATGGAAATTTGGATTAAGTGATTTGACTTGACGAAATAGAATTTAAGCACACAGACTTGCAATTCACCAACCCAATTTCAACATAATATCATTTTTCTTTTTCAACTCAATTCCACCCTTATTTCCTTTTTTTTTCCATTCTTAGGCCTTGCCTGTTTTTTTTTGCTTTGCTTGATTTTCTCTATTTTCTTTCCAGAGATTTTCTTTCTTTTTCGAGCTTCATGTATTTTTTCATTTACTTAGATACTGCTCATCCTTCTTTCTTTTGCCAACTTCTTCTCTTTTTTTTTTATAAATTTTCACATCTCCCCCAAACTTATTCATTTTCTATAAGCTCAAGAATTTTCAGGGATAGAAACATGTAAATTTTAAAGATCAATGTGGCTTAAAATAAAAGTTTTGGCTCAAAATTGGCTGACTAGGGAATCATGAGTTCATAGGTAGGCTTTTTTAGGCTAAGTAGGCTAAACAAAGATGGCCTTAGATCATTTTCAAAAATTGCACACACACATGGCTTCAATGAAGATACCAGAGCAAGTTCTAGAGCTCTATCAATCATGAATGACACACTCAAGAAAAAAATAAGTCTGCATTATATAAAGCAGTTTAAGGCATAAAAGCTCACAGGCTTATTTTTCGCAACATGCTCAAATACCCAATCTTCTTAACACATGACAAGCAAAGTATTAACTTTTCTCCCAAGAATTTATTACATTATCCCCCAAGTATGTTATCCCATGCCATAAAATATTCATAGTAAAATCTTAGGGTACTGGGCATAAAAACTGAATTAAAACCACACACAAAAGCAATTAAACGTGCTAAAACAGTAAACGTGCTAGAAAAAAAAATCAAAAATTAAAAAATTTTAATGCAAAAATTTATGCTGTACATGCAATCCTAGATGCAATGCAAAATAGGCAACATTAATAATTTACGCATTCTTGACAACCCCCCAAACTTAAAATATACTTCGTCCCGAACATATGAGGAAATTATCAAAAGACAAGAGTAATGCGTAAAGAGTACTTACTTGGATGGTTGACAGTACTGTTTTGCTCTATCTCCAGCCACACGGTCGTGTGTGCAATTTCACGGTGCCTGCCCGTGGTGGGTTGGTCGTGTCACACAAAGTGTGGATTTCCACACGGTCGTGTGAAGTAGTTTTTTTTCATAACCCCGGGGTTTGTCACGATGTTTCTTGGGTTGCCTCCCACAAAGCGCTAAGTTTTTCGTCTTCAGCCAGACTCGATTTCTAACATCACTTTCGTTGAACCGTATCAGTTGGAATCCTTGAGCCCTCGTATTCTGTACTATCCATCAGACGAAAGGCGTTGCTCTGTTTTCTCGGATTAAGTATCACCTGGGAATTTGCCCTTTTGATGTTGGCCTCCCACTGCAGTAGCGATTTGGGCTTCTTGTGTCTCCAGAGATTTAAATCTCGCACTCAACAAAAATGATGTTAGAAATGAAGAAAAAGAAATAAAATAAAATAAAAAAATAAAAAATATTTACAAAGAATGCTTCAATTAAGATTGAACTACTTATTACTATATCTAAGTAAAATCTAATCAATCCCCAGCAACGGCGCCAAAAACTTGTTCGGCAAAAAATATTTTGGTTCATACAACTGCAAGTGTACAGTGATGTTTATAGAATAATGGCAAGTAAGGTCGTATTCCTCAGGGATTGAAGCTCAAAACACTTAGGCTATAATAATATCGTATTCTAATTTTATTGAAGCGACCAAAATCAAGTATTTTAACTAACTAAAAAATTCAAAAATAGAGAAAAAAAAATAAAATAAATTTGTGAACCCCACAAGTATTTTCAACATCTTTAGGAGCAACTTTAGGCACATAATCGCAACATGCTTCTTTAATATTAAATGCAAATAAAGTTTTATAAACCAATTCATGCAATTCTATGGGTTCAAATTCCTAATATCATTTACCCCCCCTCTCGGGTGGTGCGTAAACAGATGATTAATAACAATTATAGTCCTCCCGGATCGTTACAATTCTTATTAACTCCAAAAAGAATTGTGAATTGTCTGACTCCCCACAAACACGCCTGTCACGCATGTTTCATGTCTGAATTCGAATTCCGTCTTTTTCAGAACTCATCTCCCGAATTTTGCAATAACAAATATGACATGCAATTTATTGATCAGATAAAAAGCAATTATAAATAAGCACTCGAATTCATAAAATAGAATGCAAGAAGCAATTAAGAAAATAAGTAATCATATTTAATACAAATCCACAGTTTCGATTATGCCCCTAAGATCCGAAAAATATGTCAAACATTGATTACAAACTCATAGACAAATCCGAATCAATATTATGACATCATATAAGCACGGACAAGAGTTCTTAGACATATAAAGAAAACCCCTTCTTGTCAGGATGGATTCTCCCTCCAAGCCCTCGAAGCTCTTATGCTCCCTAGATGCGAAAGCCTTGTGGTGTTCTTCGCGACCTAGCCTTCTTTGCTCAGAAGATGTTTGATTCCTTCATTCCTGTGTAATTTGATGTGTTTTTGCTGTATGGAATGATATATGATGATGAAAATTCGTTCAAGCCTTGGTCCCCTTTATATAGATGCTTGGAGATGTCACTTGTAGAGTTTGAATGGGAGAAAAACTCCAAAAAATGCGTCTGGCAGAGTCCCACACGGCCAGGCCGTGTGGAACCACACGGTTGTGTGGATTTTAGCCCTTTCCCACACGCCCGTGTGGTCTCACACGGTCGGGTCGTGCGGCCCTGGTTCCGTCCCCTATTTTCGACCCTTTTTTCACACGGTTGTGTCATTCCACACGGGCAGTTTCACACGGTCGTGTGATACAACATGGTCCGGCTGTGTGACGTATTTTTGACCATGTTATTGTCTGAATTACCTCCTGGGGTCTTCATGAAATTTGTAGCCCTTTCTCTTAGCTTTCCATAGGCACTTGAATCACCTCAGCAACAATTGTTTAGAGAAAGTTATGGCCAAAATACTAAACTCTGCTAGTGTTGGAAACTGTTACCGCATTTGGACGTTTTTGAGGGAAATTTCCTTTTGTTTGACCTTCCATGCTTCTCTCCTTCATATTGTTGCTCGTACATTAGCTCTTGACCTATACTTTGGAACGTGATATCTCTTTTTGTCAAATTTAGTTCCATTTTCTGCAAAATTCACATGAGTAGGTAGTATCACGCCCAACAAAGGAAACCAAGTAAAATACACCAGATAAGCGTGCAAAAGCATCAAATATATATCATTTTAAGCCCTCAAATGCACGTATATTTTACACTCATCAACTATCAAAGCATTGAAGCTCTCTGACATGTTATTCAACAAAATTTCACACATTGAATATGTGTTAAAATGTGACTAAGACCAATTTTTTGGTGTCCTTTGAAGTATCCACTCATAAGTAGCCGTATCCCTTTCTTTCAACTCCTCGATATCCTTTGGAAAATATACAACCCTAGTCGCCCTAACAATCATCCACAATAGATTTTTTAATGCCAAACATTTATGTTGCATTTTAAATTTTTTGTACAATTGCATCACAAATATGTGTTCATAACCAAGCAACAGTGTATCAACTGATGTCATTCAGACCCTTTTGTTTGCATGATATAATTGTCTAATAATAGGGACTGTTTATCTTTAAATCTTGTGTTGACAGTTCAACAAACAAAAGCTATGATTTTTTTTTCTCTTTCTCTAGTACTGCATAAGTAAAGGGATACATGTCATAACTCGAAATTTTATAGTTTAATTACCATGATTAAGTTGTTCATAAACATAAGTACATGTACTTTGATGTTTCACATTCATATCAGAATATGATCTCTATGTGATGACATTGAAATAAAATTGAGATATGTGATCTCCATTGATGTTATTGATATGGAAATGAGATATGTGATCTCTACTGATGTTATTGATACGGAAATAAAATATGTGATTACATAAAATGCATTCATCAGAGAATAATGGAGTCTGTTATGGCTGCTAATAACCTTGAATCATGTGTTACAGAATTACAGATATCCAAAAATTCTGGATTACAGAGTACCGTACGGCCACCCCGAGTTCACTGAACTCTACGTGAATTAAGAATTACAGAGTGCCATGGCCATCTTCGTGATCACGATTTATTCTTGGTATTAGCTGGCCCATAATAGTAAAAGAATATGATCAAGCATATGCATTTATGTGTTTTATGAATAATATGAATAGATGATGAGAAATGGTTATTAATGATGTGCCTATGTGATGTTAAATAACTTATTATTGGATTATTCTTGCTGAGCTTACAACTCATCAAATGCAATGTTGCCAATTTTTAGTTTTTGTAGATAAAAGTTGATCCGTGGAGTGTAACAGAGGTTTAAAGCATGGATCAAGGGTCGGTCGACTGGATTCCCATCCTTCTCCCTCAGCTCATCATTTGCATTTCATATAGGAAGTATGTTTTGATCTGTATATAAAAGGGCATGTACGGTCGTTAATATCCTATAATATAGAAAAATACACATGCATGAATAAGAGTTAAATCTTTTTATGTAAATGCTTCCGCTCGTAGAAAAAAGAAGGGTTACAGTTCATGATTAACACGTTAATCTCATGTACAATGCAATTGTGTTACCTATGAACTATTATTTTATGTTAAATGCATACGTGTCACAAGGGTAAGGGTGTTACATCTTAGTTTGGCATCAGAGCCCGGGTAGGGGTTCTGCAGATCATGACATTATATGTTCATTATCATTCATGTAGATAATGATGAGCAAAGTGTTCATGGAGGGGAAGGAGCAGCCAAGCCAGAGTCACACTCATCTCATTCACCTCCACATAATGTACATGGAATATTTTCTCACTTTTTGTATCCACCATATCCACCGGTAAACCCCCTTGTACCATGCGAACAAAAGTATGATAAACTTATAAAAAAATGGGAGTTGTTGATTTTGTGGATATTATTGATCCATCAGAGAAAAAAAGAGGTTAAATGAACATAGATGATTCTGAATTTGATACAAATGTACCCCCGTAGAAAAGCTTGATTAAGTAGTATCACCTCTTTAGGGAAACGTGTACGATTTGTGGGAGGCTATACCTCATAGTACTATTCAACCACTTGTATTGATATGCGATGATTTTCTAAGGGAATTTGATGATACATGCTTGCCGTAGGTTTATAGAAATCGAACCGTGCGAGCAACCCATAGATGAGTAAACAAGATTTAGTGGTTTCAATCGTAATAGAGATAGAGGTCTATGGAGATTTGGTATAGAAAGAGGCGCTAGTCTAGAGAAAGTCAAGCGTGTAGACTACAACTCAAGTTTTTGATATGACACAGGAAGAAGCTAAAGCTACACTGACTCTGGTTACTGGTAATATCTCTATTTATGGAATAATAGACTTAGAAGCAACACACTCATATGTGTTACAATCATTTGCATCACATTTGGGTAATAAACCAGACATATTGGGCTATGATTTACTTGGTCGAACCCCAATTGGGAATGTGGTTATTATAAATATTGTATATGGTGATTGTAAAATTCCGATTTGGGATTTAGAATTTCATGATTTGTTGTTTGTTATGCTATAAAGGGGTTCAATGTGATTTTAAGTATGGATTGGTTGACTAAACACCATGCTACGCTGGATTGTTTTACTAAAGAAATAGTGTTATAGTTGTTGATCCCCCACAAATAGTATTTAAAGGGAAAAGGGAAATTTTGGCTGCGTGTATAATATTTTTATCTACAACATTCAGAATGATTAATAAATGTTATTGTTTGGGAAATTTATTGTTTAGATTTTGATGAATGCCATGTAAAACTTAGACTAGAAAGTTGGCACCCCATTTTTACTTGTAATTTGCATTGTAATAGATAAGGCATGCATTTAGCCGAGTCAAGTCGCCTATGCCTGGATATACAAGAAGTCAACTAGAGACTAAAATGAAGACTCTGTGAAACAACCGAGTATGGCAAGGAGGAGAAGTCAAGAACTCGATCAAGGAGTATCAACCGGGATACAACTGTGTGAAGTGTCGGTCAAGTCAACTCAAGAAGCCAAGTCTCAAGTTGAAGTGACAGATGAGTCATCCATTGATTGAAGCTAACTCAAGTCACCTGGGAAGTTAAAAGAACTGCAAAGTCAAGACAATCGAAAAGAATCCGTTGCGTAAGTCAAAAAGCTTACTTAAATAAGTAATACTTCCATGCTTTGCCATGTCTTAAAGTGCTCACCCCGTTAAGCGTGCAAAATGAATAAACCAATGGGAAGCACGCACCTCGTGTGTCGACTCAAAAGTCAGACATTCATTTAATACGAGGAAATGTCGGCATCAAGGATCGCAACAAGACAAGCCAACGAACACATGTGACTTTTGAAAATCACCTATCTCTTCAACGGAATTTTGAAAGTTCACTATAAAAGGTGATGAATCACTTTGAGAAAAGGTTACCTTGCATACCGAGCATTCAAGCAATTATTCGAATTGTAACCGCAATTTATTCTCAAATTATTCAAGCAAACCCTCAAGCCTAAATTTCGAAGGAAATCGATCCAACACCAAGTCCGTGAAGGAAAGATAACTTCAAACTGTTGAAGAGGAAACTTTTGAAGAATCAAAAGGGATCTACATTCCAAGGAGGATTGTAGAAAGGTTCAAGGTCGAACCAGTCTCAAGTTATTGGAGGGCTTCGTGATCAAATCCAAGAAGCTTGAGCAAGTGAGTCAAGTAGCAAGCGCAAACGCCTGCTGTGAAGAAACCGAGTCGGACGAGAAGCCACTGTGTGACCAAGGCATCCCCAAAGTGAGTCCCAAAGGATCAAGTCACCGTGTGTGATCAAGACTTGTATCCGGTGATAACCACTTTGTACTCGATCAATACTTAGTGGATTCCTCCAGGAGTTGGAGAAGAGAGGAGTAGAAGAATTAACCCATCTTCGAACCTCTATAAAAATTATTGTGTCATTTACATTTCAAAGATTTTTTTTTTCGCATATTATTTTATATCTCACGATAATTTGCTATCCAACCGATAATTTACAAAGTGCTAAAATCAAGTGTTAAAACAAACTTAAACCAAATTCAAGGGTGTTAAGTCTTCCAATAAAATCTTATCACAACCAAGTTAAGGTTTAGGTTAAATGTTAGGAATTTTATTGTTTAGATTTTGATGAATGCCATGTAAAACTTAGAATAGAAAGTTGGCACCCCAATTCTTGTTGTAAAATGCATTGTAATGAATAGAGTCGGCCAAGTGAGTTAAGTCGCCTACGCCCTAACATGCAAGAAGACAATCAAGATGGAAGGAAAACTCACGCAAGACAAACCTGAGTATGGCAAAGAAGAGTAGACGGAACTCTATCAAGAAGCGGTGAGATGCAACGAGTGGAGCATCATCAAGTCAACTCAAGAAAAGCCAAGTCTCAAGTTGAAGTGAAGTAAGAGTCATCCAATGATTGGAAGTCGACTCTAAGTCACCTGGGAAAGCAAGGAAATGCAAATCAAGTCGAGATAATCGTAAAAGAACCGTTGCAAATCAAGAGATTTACTTAAACAAGTAATATCTCCATACCACCTTTCTTTGGAGTGCTCGGTCCCGGCGTGCAAAAGGAATGAACCAATGGGAAGCACTACACCGTGTCGAACTCGAAAAGGTGAAAGAACAATTCATACGAGGAAACGACGATTCCAAGAACTGCAAGCCAACGATCGCAAAGTGACTTTAAAAAATAAGCCTATCTCTTCAACGGGCAAATTTTTGAAAGTTCACTATAAAAGGCCGAGGAGTTTGTTTGAGATGAAAAGGGGGATGACACACACGTGAGATATACAAGCATATTAGAAAAATCAAAACATTCTCAATCCTCAAGCCTACATTACGAAGTACATCAATCCAACACTCACCTGTGAAGGAAAGAGAACTTCAATCGCTTGAAGAGGAAACTTTTGAAAACAAGGGGTCTACATTCCAGGAAGGATTGTAGAAAGGTTCAAGGTTGAACCAAGTCTTAAGCTTTTGGAGGGCTTCGTGATCAAATCCAAAGAGCTTGAGCAAGTGAGTCAGAAGTAACAAGCAAATTGCCTGTGAAGAAGCCGAGTCGTCGAGAAGCCACCGAGTGATCAAGCGTCTCCAGATCGAGTCCCTTGGATCAAGTCGGCCGTTGTGATCAAGACTTGTATCCGGACTGCACCACTTTGTAAACTGATCATTACTTAGTGGATTCCTCCAGGAGTTGGAGAAGAGAGGAGTAGAAGAATTACCCCATCTTCGAACCTCTATAAAAACTTTACTTTGTGTCATTTACATTTCAAAGATTTAAATTCTGCACTTTTAATCGCTTATATCTCACGATAAATTTGCTATCCATTTGATAATTTATAAGTACTAAATCAAGCTCTAAAATCTTGCTTAATCAAACTTAAGGGTGTTAAGTCTTCCGCTGAAAATAAAACCACAACAGTTAAATTATAGCCAACAACTGAGTTACTCCATCAATGGCTCAAATTGAGTCTGCATGAGAGATTAACTCTACCGAGTGACTAATTCGATTGTCCATCAAGGACACAAAATGTGTAGAATCAACTCTATAGATTTAAAAGGACTAAATCGAAAATTTGGTAAGGTTTATTCAACCCCCTTCTAAACCTTACACTACACCCCTTGGGACCTACAAGTGGTATCGGAGCGGTTGGTTCATTGAACCCTCCGCACCGGTTCTTGAACTAGATCTCCAAACTTTTCAAAGTCCGCTTTAGTACTTAAACTTTCAAAACTCTTCTTTATCATTAAAAGTTATTATCATGGAAGCAAATTTGACACGCATCCCTATGTTCACTACAAGAGAGGAAAGGGCGAATCTTCCGAGAAGACACTCTCTCCCTCCAAATCAAGGGAAGATAGGCCAACCAAGAGAACAGATCATCAAAAAGTTGAGTATCAAAGGGTGACAATCCAAGAATGGAAAGAGTCGATCAAAAGGTTGAATATCTATCTTTGAACTGTAGACAACCAGGTCACTATGCCATTGATCGTCCATATCCTCGTAGTCAACAAATACAGAGATGAAGAAGAAAGAAAGGTCTTCGAGAGAAAGAAGACAAGAAAAGAAAAAGGCAATGATGGTCATAGAGATCACTGAAACAAACTAAGTCAAGAGAGACAAATGATTGAGAGAGCAAGAAGCCGACTACACAAGTGACTCAAGAAGAAGCCCGATCCGCTTGATGGCCAAAGAACAAGATCAAGAAGATGAGGTACAATCTAACTCAACAAACTCGGACACTAGTGATAGTGATGACACACACACTTCATCACCTACTGATCTTTATGATTCATTAAGCAAAATGATGAAAGATTTTGAACACATTAAATCCTCACACACACTATTGAATGAGGAAAACAACCTACTCAAAAATCAAAACTCAAAGCCGACTAAGGAGCCGAGTACTCTAAGTCAAATAGCATGTTGAGAATGAAAGTTTAAAGGCCGAAAATGCTAAATTAATAGCGTAAAATTGCCGCTATAGAAAAGAGGGAGAATGACCTCAAAAATGTTATTGCCTCATTCACTAAGGCATCTAAATCATTGGATGATCTTATTATGAGTCAAAGAGAATGTGGAGATAAGACAGCTTAGATTTAATTCCTCTGTGCCATGTCAAACCTCAAGAGTAATTTTGGAAAAAGGATCTTCAAGTCATGAAGAGTCCGAAAAATCCAAAACTCTAAATGTTGCACATACATTCACTCCAAAGCACAACACTAAGCAAACTGGCCTTGGTTACAAAGGAAAAGGAAAACAATGATTGAGTGTCTTTGAAAGACAAATGAGAAGAGATTCACCAGAGTCCTCAAAGAAACTCCTAACGTAAAAATACTCAGTAAAGAAGAAGCGAGTTACCAAAAATCCCGAAAAATCCATAAAAGAAATACATATGATGGGAACGGTAGAAAATATCCAAGCCAAGCCGATTGGAATAATGTGAACTATCGATAGACTTATGGAATATAAGCCCAAATGGCAAAGGCCTAGAACTCAAAGAAAGGCCATTCCAAAAGCATAAGAGCTTTTATCGGCACACATATGCACCTAGGCACTACACTCAAAGACACCACAATTACCCAAAGAAGGCAATTGCTAAAACACACATTCAGCATACAGACAAAAGAGACAAACAGTATGAACCTGAATCCCCAAGCAATTTGCCAGGATTAATTATGATTATGGCACCGATAGATGGCAACCCCTTAGAGTCAAATCATTTGGCTATAGGTTGGTTGGATCATCTTACAATTCTAACCCCTCAGACCCGCATAAAGCATGGGTACCTAAAACTTAATTTCCTTGATTGCGTTTCAAGGAATAAATGAGTGCCAAGGAACCTGGTACATGGATAGTGGTCATTCCGGACATATGACAGAAATAAGAGAAATTTGTCAAAATTCAAGGAAGTCAAAGGAGCAAAAGTCATATTTGGGGGAAATGAAGCTCCTGGTGAAATAAGAGGCATTGGATCCATCAAGAGGAATGGATTAGAAATCACGATGTTGCATATGTTGAAGGACTCAACTTCAACTTATCGAGCATCACCAACTCCTGTGACAAGGGTTACAATGTTGGATTCAACATGGGAATATGCCAAATCAAAGAAATTGAATCAAATGAAGTGGTGTCTTTGCAAGGATGTAGACAGAAAAATATGTATGTAGTGGATTGGTCAACCGCAACACCAAAGACATGTCTACTAGCAAAGAGTACAAATTGAATCAAGTTGGTCAGGGCACAAAAAAAGCCGAGTCACCCTGAATTTCAAAACACTTAACAAGTCGGCAAGAAGTCATCTTGTAGAAGGACTTCCGACTCGATATACAAGAATGAGAGTATATGTGATGCATGTCGGAAGGGAAAGCAAATCAAGTCGTCATTCAAAGAAAAGACATGCCCATCCTCAACAAGAATATTGCATCTACTTCATATGGATCTATTTGGCCCAAAGGAACCAAACCAAGATAAGTGGAAAGAAATACACCTTGGTGGTAGTAGATGACTACTCAAGATATACATGGACAATATTCATGTGCAAGAAGAAAGAAACTCTACAAAAACTACCACAACTCGATGAAGAGGATTCAAAATGAGAAGAGTCAAACCATTATCAAAATAAGATCGATAGAGGAACCGAGTTTGTCAATGGAATAATAACTCAATATTGTATTGAGAATGGTATTGGTCATGAACTATAAGCGGCAAAGGACTCCACAAACAGAATGGAGTTGCGAAAGAAAGAAGGAAAAGAACCCTTCAAAGAAGCGGAAGGACCATGTTAGTCAAGCAGGTTACCGAAAAGATTTTGGGTCAAGCAATCAACACAAATTGCTACACCCAAAACAGATGTATGATAAATAGACAAATGACAAGGACTCCTATGAGATCCGGATTGGAAGAAAACCAAATGTTGCATATTTCGAAATATTTGGATGTAAATGCTTCATCCACAACAATGGCAAAGACAACCTAAAGGCCTTTGATGCTAAAGTGATGAAGGTATCTTCTTAGATACTCAAATTTGAAAGCAAAGCCTACTGAATACTCAACAAAAGAACTATGGTTACAGAGGAATCCATTCATGTAGTATTCGATGAGCCAAATGTAAATGGAGAAGACATTGAAGAGTCACCGATATAGTCAATCATCCAATCATACGAAGAGTCCCTATCCTGGTCAAGCCGAATTATCAATTCGAAGAAGATGAGATAGCTGAATCTCAAAAACAAACCGAAAATTTGCAGCTAAGTGATAACGAGAGAGTGACCACACCAACACAAACGCAAGTCGATCAATCCAGCTAACTTACTCCAACTCCGATATAAGATGGCCGAGAGACCATCCACCGAACTTGTCATTGGAGATATAAGAGAAGGTGTCAAAACAAGATCCGAACTCAACAAGAAGCTATATTCACATGCTTCATCTCGCAAATAGAGCCAAAAGATGTGTCACAAGCATTGGATGACACACATTGGATTCAAGCTATGCAAGAAGAGTCAATCGGTTTGAGAGAAATAAAGTATGGGAATTAGTGCAAAGACCCATACATCAAAATGTTATTGGAACCAAATGGGTGTTCGTAAATAAGATGAACGAGGAAGGTTCTGTGGTAAGAAACAAAGCAAGACTAGTAGCCAAAGGATATTGCCAAGAAGAAGGGATAGATTTTGATGAAACATTTGCCCTCGTAGCAAGATTGGAAGCTATAAGGATGTTTCTTGCCTATGCACTCACAAGAATTTCATTGTATATCGATGGATGTAAAAAGTGCATTCCTAAATGGTTTATTGGAAGAAGAAGTGTATGTTGAACAACCTCCAGATTTGAGCAGAAGACTCTTGGAGACAAGGTATACAAACTCAAGAAAGCCTTGTATGGATTGAAACAGGCACCCGCAGCATGGTATGATACCCCGTCACAATTCCTAATCGAAAATGGATTCACAAAAGGAAAAGTAGATAGAACACTTTTCAGAATTCAAGACAAGAAAAGTATACTTGCTTGTTCAAATATATGTGGATGACATTATTTTTGGATCCACTAACAAAGAGTCAGTGAAAAATTCTCAAACCTCATGCAAAGCAAATTTGAAATGAGCATGATGGGAGAGCCGACATTCTTCCTTGGACTTCAAGTGAAACAAATGAAGGATGGAACCTTCATAAGTCAAACAAAATACACCGTAGACTTAATGAAGAAGTTTGGTATGGAGGAGAAGTCTTCAGAAAAATACCAATGAACACATCACAAAATGGACATGGATGCAGATGGCAAGCTGTAGATCAAACAAGATACTGAGCACTTATTGGATCATTGCTCTATCTCACAAAAGCAGCCGTACATCACCTTTCTTTCAGAGGTGTATGTGCAAGATTTCAATCTGCTCCAAAAGAGAGCCACATGACAAAGAAATATTAAGAGAATATTGAGATACTTGAAAGGAAGCCAAGAAGTAGGCCTATGGTATCCAAAGAAAGGTGGATTCAAGCTAATTGGCTATTCAGACTCGACTATCTTTGGATGCACGAGTTGACAGAAGAGCACTTCGTGCACATGTCAAATGCTAGGAAACAAGTGATTTCCTGGTTTAGCAAGAAGCAAAACTCAATAGCCACCTCTACAACCGAGGCGAGAATACATAGCTGCGGGCAAAATGTTGTGCCCAAGTCCTATGGATGAGACAAAGAAAGAGAGACTATGAAGTTGAAGAAAAAGAAATTCCAATCATGTGTGATAACACAAGTGCAATTGCAATCACTCAAAATCCTCGTGTTGCACTCAAGAACAAAACATATTGATGTCGAGATATCACTTCATAAGAGATCATGTTGAAAAGAAGGACATTATCTTAGAATATATCTCAACCGATAAACAACTAGTGACATCTTCACAAAACCATTATGTGAGTCAAGATTTGAAGAACTCAAACATGAGTTGGGGTTAATTGAGTGACACTCGCATTTAATCAAAGAAGAGAAATGGAACAGAAAAAGGGTGAAAAAGAGTCGAAAATGTAAATCACCAAGAAATCACCAGATCGGAAAGACAAAATACACCGAGTCGAAATGATAGTGAGTCGCTAAGAGAACTCAGAGAAGTAGAGTTAAATCGGCCTAGAGATAAGTCAATAACTTATGAGCAAAGTGACAAAAACGCATCGTTTTGACTAAGCGGGAATGTTTTAAGGAATACGTCAAAGATAATGATGATGTGTACAGACAAAAAGCCGCACACCAAGCTTATGATTGGATATAAATGCTGCCGCATTAAATACGAGACATGAAATGCTCAATAAGCGTCACGAAAAATCCAAGCCGTTGATTTCGATCACGATTCAAAACCACCCGCACGCCCTTTCATAAACCATATTTAAACCATTTTCGTCCTCCATTTCTCTCTCACACTTCTAAAAACTGTTCATCTCTTTCTCTCAAAAGCAAAGGCAATACTACTCAAACCCTATCGATCTTCAAATCATTTTCTCGAGTTTTTCCTTGATATAATCCCGAGAAATGGCACCAACTTCTGACTTTACCAAGTTAGGAAAGCAAATCCACACCGGTTCGACGGTGGATTTTGACGGAATGGTGAAGCAGGTCCGACGACACCCTGGTGAAGAAAATCGCGAGAAGTTGGAAACGTCCGGACTAAAACCGCTTCTAACGTTAGAATATCCGATGACCTATGTGGAGGAGGTCGCACAATTCTACGTGAATGCCGAGATTCACGATGAAGGAATCAAGTCATCCTGCTCACGGAAAGCAATGACTATCACGCCAAGGATTTGGTGAATATTGCTTACTACCGCCAGAAGGAGCATCCGAGATCAAAGAAGTGATGTAAACTTGGCTGATGCATGGAAAGAAATAGCCAAGTCCGACTTTGCCGATAAAATAATATACACAAAGAAACAAGAGATGGCAAAGGAGGATTATCACAAGATGTTGGACATAGTTGCCAAATGTATCGACATCAAATTTGGCGACTTTGACCAATCACAAAGGCAAAGCTGATTGTAATGGCCGCAATCATCGAAGAAAAGAAGATAAACTGGTCCGAGTTTGTCTACAAAGCAGACTTCGCGCTTAACGTGGGAACAAGTCCTTCAAAGAAGATGGTTCATTTGGAGGATCCCTAGGATATGGCCTGGTGATTGGCGGCTATTGGAGGTGAAAGGAGTCCCTCTTAGACATGGGAAGGCATTCCATGTTAACAAGAGGATGTTCGAGCTAACCTCTCTCAGGCGCTCGTGCGAGCTTACGCCAAGAGAGAGCCGACACCAGATGAGGGGGAATCAACCGACCCCAAGATACAAATCTGCTTCCTCTCCAAATAAGAAGAAAGCCGCCCTGCACCGCCAAGAAGATCGCCGCCCTAGCCTAAGAAAACCAAACATGCTCCCCGCCCGCAGCAGAGTCACCCGCCCGGCCGTGTCTCCCCGCCCTGCAGCAGCTAAATGGCCGAGAAGACTCACAAATACCTTCTCCGATCGTCAAGAAGAGGAGAACGAGAAGCTACGACGGCCCGCTCCTCGAAAAAGACACCAAAGACTGCCCTACCAAGACTCGAGAGGACAACATCTCTCGAACTGAAATTCCCGTACAAACCAGAGACGAAGAAGAATAGTCAAGCGAAACCCGAATCAGAAACCAAATTGAGTCGGTTACTCAAAGCACAAATACCAGAGACTACCGGAGAAGTAGAGTCTCCGGATGTAGTTGATGAAACCCAAGTCTCGAAGGCGATCACAGAGGCAACTAAGAAGACACAAACGTAGCTCTCACACCGGGTGGTAAGCACAAGAAGAACCCGCCAGAGCGAGATAGTGATGTAATGATCTTATCTCCACCTTACCCGGACATCCAAAATCGTCTGCGTGAGTGGAGGAAATGGAAGTTGAGCAAGTCAAGGAACAGGTTCCAACGGCCGAGTTCATAGAATAAGAAGAGGAACTAAATTTCCTCGATTAACTCATCGTGCTCCTCACTGGATGAAGACAATCGCACGTACATCCCGCAGATCTACAAGGACAGGAGAGAGAAAAGCAAGTCAAGAAGCCGAAGCACGTGAGAACGCAAGCATTTGCCCTATCTCCGCACCACGTAACACACACATCCTCTCCTTGATGTCTTCTCTCGACGGTGGAGGAACCGCAGAATGCCACGCCACGAAGAGTTGCAAATGCAGCAAGCATTGCACGAATCAAGAATCCTTCACGAGCAAAGACTAATGGAGGGACCAGGAGAGTCATCCGAACACACCGAAATTGATCCAATGGAAGTGGTACAAACAAATCGCCAATGTTGTTGCCGCTACCACTTCCCCACCACTCGTAAAGAAGGCAATAAGGAGATGGCGATGAAATCCGGGCTAGTGGGGACCCCAACGAGCCAACCCCTATTGAAGGTGTGCTACCACCGCCCCAACGGCCGAACAATCAATCGAAACAAATGGGAGTTTGGAGACGAGTGACCCCATTCCAAGTCACTCACCGGTGCGCGCCACCGAGGGGAAACTCCTCCACCGCAGCAAGGTCGGAGGATGCCGCGATGACTCCACAACGAATCACGGAGGCGAAGAAGACAAATTACAATCACAAGAAGAACATCAAGTTGCCATCAACGAAGCTCGGTGATTGAGACTGTCTCACCGAGGTGCCAACCGCTTTGAAGGCTAATGACGCTGCGATGCGGTCAAGGCACAAGAAGGAATGATACCCGGGAGTTAACACTGGGCGATGAAAGTGCAATCCATGGGGTTGAGACTCCTATGGATGCCATCGTAGAAGACCCTAAGACACCGACATCGTCGAAAAAGGAGGACTAGCCTCGCAGCAAAGAGACCGCCGGAGGTAATGAAGGCCCACGGGAGGTTGAGACTTCCTGGGTAAAGAAGTCAAGTAGAGAACATCCCTCCCGCTATCATCGACCCATCCGAGAAGGAGATCGCTGCACTTCATGATTCCCAGGACAACCCCGATGTCACTTTTCCGGGATCGGAAGCGAAGAAGAAGCCGAGTCATCCCCATGACAAATCCAAAAGACTTAGCTGCGAGTGTTCCAAGCACGAGTAAGTCGATCCCAAGACTACTCGTCAAACCTTTAACTTTGATGATGAGCCACCAATGGAAATCTCATCATCGTCCGATGACGCTCGATAAGGCCGAGGACCAGTCATCAAATGGAAAAATCACCGAGACCAACGAAGAAGAGTTAAGACAATGAGGCTCAAGCAAGCCGTCCACTTCACAACAAGACCCGGCTCAACAAGAGACCATCGCGCGGCTCCTCAAGCCGCAAAGGATCGATTCCCAAAAGAACGCCCGCGCACCACTCATCATCGAATGCATTCCAGTTGGCGGTGATGAATCCTTCGAGAGTCTTTTCCTTTTTCACTGGAAATATCGGAACTCCACGAAGAGTCGAAAACGAACAAGCACGCTATCACGCAGACCACCTCCTGTTTTTCACTCGAGGCACCATTGTTCCAAATTTTGATTTTGATTTTGACGTCAGATGGCCATCACCGCAATGCAGAAGAATCACCAAGTTCGAAAAGTGTTCAAGGCACTCTTTCTTGCCGAGGTTGAACGGATGGAGAGGCATCGAGCCTCTTTGGACATGCGATCGACAACAGAGATGCCAACCTTACAGTACCGACTTGAGAGGCATCACAAATCGAGGATAAGGGAATGGTGGCAACAACAACAATCAATGCGTGTGAACAATGAGATACTTGAACTTTGTTCAACAAGTCGGTGTGTGGAGAGTCGAAAATGCCGATGCAAAAACGAAGCCGAGAGAACACATTGAGCATATGCATGAAGCTCACACCGCCGAAATCAAGTCACAGCTGCGTGAGCAAAATACAAATGATCTACAAAATGGTTGGAAGAACACATGACAAGAAAATTCAGCCTCCTCATGGCCGAGATGAAGTGATTTCGTGAATCCAACGCTACTCGACCAATTCCGTGCCGCATACAACGCAGCACTTAAAGCGTAACTCAACCATCGAAGACTTCGACTTCATGCTTGCCAAAGATGTTCCCCGGGTTCCTCTATCCTTTGATAATGCCAAAAAGGGGAAGAGGAATACCTTAAAGCAAAGAAAATATGAAGTCGAAAAGAAAGGAGCAAAATGAGAAGGGAACAACCGAGAAGGGAAAATCAAATTTGAGGAAATTTTGAAACAAAAGAAAGGAAAATCACGAGGGGAAAGGATCAAAAGATATGATCTTGATGATTGCACAAACCCCTCAACAGGGTCCTGTCACAAACTGACATTATAAGCGACAAACTCCCATGACTCTTGCCACTCCAACACTCTTTGTATCTATCTATGGCCGAAGAGAAAAGCAATTGAAGCGAGGGATGAAGGAAGTGGAAGGAAGAATGGATGCCAGGGTGATGAACATCTTGAAAGAACATGGAGGCATTCCAAAGAGAGCAGAGACACGTATGCCATTTCGGATGTCGGACAGAGCCACGATCGTTGTTGACGAATTCAAAACGCTCGAATCAATGATATTTTGCAAATATGTCCATGGCTCAAGCTTGGGACTTGTATCTTTGGGAAAAGGGTCTCACGTTATGTGAAGAAGGCAGCGGCAGACTTCCTACCACTCTGCTGGTCACTCGCTAGTCACTCGGGGGAAGAAGAAGACCCCAAGACAAAGATACGCCCGGAGGTAGAGGAAGAAGCGATAGTGGAGGAAGAAGCTTGGACTGGCCTCCGCTCAAGAATATTGAATACGTAGATCCAGGAAAGAAAGGAGGGATCTATCTTGGGTCAAAGCTTGACCAAGTGGCAAATTTAAAAGTGGCTAAAACTAACGCCGAGTATGCAAAAAGATTAGAAGAAGAAAACAAGAGACAAACTCGGCTATGGCAGAGAGACATGAAAGATTAAGAAAAGATGAAGCCGCCAGAAAAGCATATGAGAAGAAAAAAAGAAGCGGTGACGACGAGAAAAGAGAAGAAGAGAAAGAAGATCTTGATCAAGATGAAAGAAGGAGACAAATGAAGGAGATGAAGTGTTCTTTGTCAACCCTTCGTGTACTTTATTATGTAAATACATACAATGTAAGTCTTCCGTAATAAAGCTATAAATTCTTTATCTTTTTTTGTGAAGACAATTATATACTCGATACACCTTGTAAACATTGTGTTAAGTACAAGAATGATATGATCAATAAAAAGATTGATTCTCAGCGCGATACATTCTATGTCAATACACTATCTCGTATGTATCTTTGTTATTTGCATCTTTGTATGGTTTAAGTTTTGGCATCATCAAAAAGGGGGAAATTGTTAGGAATTTTATTGTTTAGATTTTGATGAATGCCATGTAAAACTTAGAATAGAAAGTTGGCACCCCAATTCTTGTTGTAAAATGCATTGTAATGAATAGAGCCGCCAAGCCGAGTTAAGTCGCCTACGCCCTAACATGCAAGAAGACAAATCAAGACTGAAGGAAAACTTCTGGCTGCGAGACAAAGAGTATGGCAAAGAAGAGTAGACGGAACTCTATCAAGAAGCGGTGAGATGCGGTGAGTGGAGCATCGGTCAAGTCAACTCAAGAAAAGCCAAGTCTCAAGTTGAAGTGACAAAGAGTCATCCAATGATTGGAAGCTAACTCTAAGTCACCTGGGAAAGCAAGGAAATGCAAAGTCGAGATAATCAGAAAAGAACCGTTGCAGACGAAAATCAAGAGATTTACTTAAACAAGTAATATCTCCATACCACCTTTCTTGGAGTGCTCGACCCGTCGAAGCGTGCAAAAGGAATGAACCAATGGGAAGCACTACACCGTGTCGAACTCTGAAAATGTGAAAGAACAATTCATACGAGGAAACGGCAATTCCAAGAACTCGCAAGCCAACGATCGCAAAGTGACTTTAAAAAATAAGCTATCTCTTCAACGGGCAAATTTTTGAAAGTTCACTATAAAAGGCCGAGAAGTTTGTTTGAGATGAAAAGGGGATGACACACACGTGAGATATACAAGCATATTAGAAAAATCAAACATTCTCAATCCTCAAGCCTACATTACGAAGTACATCAATCCAACACTCACTCATGAAGGAAAGAGAACTTCAATCGGTTGAAGAGGAAACTTTTGAAAACAAGGGGTCTACATTCCAGAAGGATTGTAGAAAGGTTCAAGGTTGAACCAAGTCTTAAGCTTTTGGAGGGCTTCGTGATCAAATCCAAAGAGCTTGAGCAAGTGAGTTTGTAGTAACAAGCGCAAATGCCTGTGAAGAGAAAGCCGAGTCGTCGAGAAGCCACCGAGTGATCAAGGCGTCTCTAGACCGAGTCCCTAAGGATCAAGTCGGCTGTTGTGATCAAGACTTGTATCCGGACTGTTACCACTTTGTAAACTGATCATTACTTAGTGGATTCCTCCAGGAGTTGGAGAAGAGAGGAGTAGAAGAATTACCCCATCTTCGAACCTCTATAAAAACTTTCTTTGTGTCATTTACATTTCAAAGATTTAAATTCCTGCACTTTTAATCGCTTATATCTCACGATAAATTTGCTATCCATTTGATAATTTAAAAGTACTAAATCAAGCTCTAAAATCTTGCTTAATCAAACTTAAGGGTGTTAAGTCTTCCACAAAATAAAACCACAATTGAGTTAAATTATAGCCAACAATTGAGTTACTCCATCAACAAATCAACCGAGTGCATGAGAGATTAACTCTACTGAGTGACTAATTCGATCGTCCATCAAGGACACAAAATGTAGAATCAACTCAGAGATTTAAAAGGACTAAATCGAAAATTTGGTAAGGTTTATTCAACCCCCTTCTAAACCTTACACTACACCCTTGGGACCTACATTAAACAAATGAGTTATTCTATCAACAGTTCAATCGAGTCCGTTGAATGGCTAACTCTATTTGGTTAACTAACTTAGTCATCCCTCAAAGACATACCGTGAAATTAACTCGTTATTTTAAACGGACTAAAATTAAAAAGTTGGTAAAGATTATTCAACCCCCTTCTAAACCTTACTCACACCCCTTGGGACCTACAGATTATGATTGTTACTTAGCCCACGTAATATACACCCGATTATGTGGTTTGGATTCTATTTTAAGTTTTTCATGTACATTGGCTGATTAGTGCCTTGATTGGTTTTAAAATGAAATGGATAAAGATGCGGAAGATAGCATACGGGTTTGTTTGTGATGATATTCATAGATGATATCTAGGTATAGTGTGAATAATATGGAAAATTTAGTTGACATTTAAAAAGATGACTGGAACTTGATGATTGGAAAAGAAGGATTATTAGTAGGATAGACTTGTGATCTTATGGTTATATAGTACAATATGATTTTGAGACAAGGAGCATGATATACTTCTAATCACTATAGAAAAACACGTAAACACTTCATTCCAACACATCAATCATATAAAAAGGTGTTCGTGTAAATATATCAGAATTTGAGGTTATATTGCAAAGAAAGGACCAAAAAGATGATTGAATGAAGAACTTTCTTGGGTGAATAATGATATTGGGTATTCTAAACTATTTTTAGGTTATTGTCCATAGTCATTTTACACAAAATATGTGGTAATTGTGTATTCAATTGAATGAAGATACTTGTAATTAATTATGAATAGTTTAATATGAGCTTTGTGTGAATCTGACTTAGATATTAATTATTAATTATTTTTGTTAATTGACATGTCTAGGAATATAAACATTGTAAAAAAATCATATTCTAAAAGATGATCAACCTATAGCACTAAAACATATCGAGTCACGTAAAAAATAATGCGGTTTAAGTTAGTGTTGATCGACTAACAAAGTCACTCAATTTTCACTATTTAGATGTGGTTCTACTCTTGGAAATCTTTAAAAAGGTATGTAATGATATTGTTAAACTATATAGTGTACCTTTATTTATTGTTTTAGATTGAGAATTTCTTTTTACATCGGAATTTTGGATAGCTTACATCAAGCCTCGGGTACTAAATTACATGGTAGGACAACATTTCATCCGCAAATAGATGGATGGTCGAGAGAAGTATACATACTTAGATGATATATTTGGGCATGTGTTCTAGATTTCAAATGGGATGAATATATTGGATTGACAAAATTTGCATATAATAATCAATATCATAATAGCATTGGCATGGCGCCTTAAGACGCATTATATGGTAGAAATCCAGAGTCTAGTATGTTGGGATGAAAATGGAATATGATTATTGGATAGTCCAGATTGGTTCAAGATACAATTGAAAAAGTGAAAATAGTTCAAAGTCGATTAAAAACAAATTCAACATAGACAAAGAGTTATATTGACCAACATATACGGAAATGTAATATGAAGTTGGTGAGAAAGTATTTCTCCGTGTTTCACTGATGGGTATTCTTAGATTTGAAGAAAGATAAACCGAGTCCACGTTATATCACCCATATGAAATACTTGAAAGGGTTGGACCATTAGCTTATAGGTTTGCCACCCCGAATTATCCCGCATTCATTTTGTGTTCCATGTTAGTATGCTTTGTCGATCTGACAGACGATCCATCACATGTTCTTTATGATGAACCTGTTGAAATTTGTTGATAATTTGAGTGATACTTGTTGAACAACCAATTGAATAGTGGAGTACAAAGAAAAATAACTTTGAAAAAGAGTGATTTCATTGGTAAAAGTGTCATTAAAAAAAAATCATTCTCGAGAAGAAGCTACATGGGAAATAGAACAACATACGAAGGAATAATTAATATCCGTGGTTATTTATTGATACATGTACAAATTTCGAGGACGAAATTTTTTAAGAGGGGAAGAATTGTCATAACTCGAAATTTTATAGTTTAATTACCATGATTTAATTGTTCATAAACATAAGTACATGTATTTTGATGTTTCACATTCATATCAGAATACATGTGAAATCAAGATTTTTCCAATTTAGCTTAATTACATAAGTATATATATAATATTATATATATATATATATCATCTGACTATACTTTTAAACCCATATAATGGGATAGATTTCATATGTATATATAGATAAATAGTTAACACGTGTATAGTCATACATGTGGCCATCATATTTAAAATTTTAATTTTAATTTGTTATTTGACTTGTGTGATTATATAATTGATATGTTCAAATGAATTGCTTACTTATTTGGCTATAGTGATTAGAAGTTTGTTGCGCTGTAATGTAAATTGTATGATTCTCTATCGTGATGAAATCGAGATATATGATCTCTATGTGATGACATTGAAATGGAATTGAGATATGTGATCTCCATTGATGTTATTGATATGGAAATGAGATATGCGATCTCTACTGATGTTATTGATACGGAAATGAAATATGTGATTACAGAAAACGCATTCATCAGAGATTAATGGAGTCTATTATGGCCGCTAATGACCTTGAATCATGTGTTACAGAATTACAGATATCCAATTACAGAGTACCGTACGGCCACCCCGAGTTCACTGAACTCTATGTGAATTAAGAATTACATAGTGCCATGGCCATCTTCGTGATCACGATTTATTCTTGGTATTAGCTAGCCCATAACAGTAAAAGAATATGATCAAGCATATGCATTTATGTGTTTTATGAATAATATGAATAGATGATGAGAAATGGTTATTAATGATGTGCCTATGTGATGTTAAATAACTTATTATTGGATTATTCTTGCTGAGCTTGCAACTCACCAAATGCAATTTTGCCAATATTTAGTTGTTGTAGATAAAAGTTGATATGTGGAGTGTAACAGAGGTTTAAAGCATGGATCAAGGTCGGTCCTACCGATTCCCATCCCGTAACGCCCCAAAATTTTGGACTATAAAAATATACAGATACATTCATTTTGCCGAATATCTTTTTTTTAAACATAAGAAAGAGAACTCGTTATGGCGAGCCATTTAATTTTCAAAGAACAATAATTACAGTGGAAGTAATCGCATAAAATAATTTGAATAAATTTGATATCATATAATTGTAAAAGACCATTTGACAAAGGAAAGACTTTGAAAAAAATCGCGTACATATTTTTTATTTATAAGAGAAAATAGGCTTGTAAATATATCTCATTCAAAATCAATAGAACCAAATGGAAGCAAATTATAAAGTGTAGAAAATTCGTATATTCAATTATTTCTAAGAAATTCGCACGTTTACTAATTTATAAAAGAAGTATCCATTTTCGTCTGTTTACATAAATAAACTTAGAAAATCACAATAATTCATCATTTATTATCTCAATTCGAAAATTTCCTAGAAACTGAACATTTGTTCTCAACACAAATCAATTATCACACAGAGTATAGCATCGTAGGTAAATACTTTGAAAATAATAATTTATTGAACAATTTCTTATTCAATTGAAACTTAACATTTAGAAAAAGACATCACTCCAGTAGTTTCATAGATCATCCATTATCCACCGCCAATAACCACTGCCGACTCCTTAACCTGAAAAGTTTGTTATATGTGGGGTGAGCGACACAGCTCAGTGGAGTATAAATTGTCCAAGCTAAATACACAGATATCTCACATAGACATGCAAATACAATCCAATAGGACATAGCATAGATCTTTTGAAAAACCGTAGACATAGACATGGGTGCACTGCAGGGGTTCCACGTGAGGGATACATCGACCCCAGACCTCTTGAGTCCCTGGCTCAATAGGGCCTAAGCAACTGTACTACATATTCATGCAAAATAATCTAAGCATTTAACAAGGACAATAAAGTTTTAGAAAACAAACCCCACCTCGAAACTTTGCTTGAAAAATAGTAGAATGATGTGATGCAATATCCCTATTGAACTTCAGAGTTCGCCGTCCTCGTCGCCTAACATTAATATAAATACATCTTAGTTCCTAGAAGTCAAAACTTAAGTATTAACCTCGATATTGGAAGCACTAAAATAACATTCGTGAAAGCTCACGGTATTTTCCTAAGGTTTAGGGTTCAACTTGGTTGGTTTGAACAATACTAAATCATTGCATAGTTGGGATTGAATAATATTTTCTCATAAACTGTATACTTGAATTATTTAATATTTTTACAGTAGGTAATAAACTCAAAAATAGATATCATATAAAAATTTCAGGAAGATTAGAAATATTTAGCTATGGCTTTTGAATTTGTGAAACTGATATTGCTGTAACATTAAAACCTGCATAGCTAAGGGATAAAAATCATATTTAAATAAATATAATACTATATAATTTGAAACTTTCACAACGTATAATATACACATCATAGTATAACATATCCAAAAATAATAAAATATTAAATTCGTTAACTTTAGGTTTTGAATTTTATAATCTGAAGCCTTTGTCATTGCTAAAACTGTAACGTCTTGGAAACTAATTAATATTTAAACAAATATAAGTTAGAATGATCTTATATTTTACCACATGGTAGTCAAAATCATAATACATAACATATCAAAACTTCAGAGATTTTTAAGGTCTTTATACATGGTTTCTAGAATTTATATATCAGAAACAGAGTATATTCAAGATTTGGAAAATGTGAATATACGAATTTCATATAAAATCAAATACAACTCAAACATATATGAAATTTTAACTGAATATTGAAAACATATGATAACATAACATATTAAAATTTCACGTATTTTGGATATGTATAAGTAGGGTTTTGGAATTTCTAAAACGAAAACAGAGAATAACATAAATTCTGGCATCTTAGTTTGAAAATTCAATAACTATAAAAGTAATCACCGGATTAGTATGGAATTTTAACAGTACAATAAAAACGTCATGATTAATAACATATTAAAATTTCATAAAATTCTGAACAGTATAGATTGGGTTTCGAAATTTATAAGAAAATTAACTTAGGAGTTGAGAATGAAATAGGGAAGGTAATTGAGGGATCATGGCGTTGAAGAGAAACTTCGTCGAGGTTGTATGGTAGACGATGGGGCTGTGATGGCGCAGAGAAAGAGCTGGAATGTGTTTCCTTTTGGTCCTCTCTAATGTGGTATAATAAAACCCTAATAATGAAAGACTCCTAATATAATTACCCTAGATAGTTTCCCAAACACCTTAGGATTCCTCATGGGCCAAGTAATTGGATAATAAACCCAACAATAATAATTCACTAATGGGTCATCTAACTAATTAAATACAGTTCTCTTCTTTTTTTCCCGGGTGTTACACCATCCTTCTCCCTCAGCTCATCATTTGCATTTCATATAGGAAGTATGTTTTGATCTGTATATAAAAGGGCATGTACGGTCATTAATATCCTATAATATAGAAAAATGCACATGCATGAATAAGAGTTAAATCTTTTTAAGTAAATGCTTCCGCTCGTGAAAAAAAGAAGGGTTACAGTTCATGATTAACATGTTAATCTCATGTACAATGCAGTTGTGCTCCCTATGAACTATTATTTTATGTTATATGCATATGTGTTACAAGGGTAAGGGTGTTACAATACATGTAGTTATTTCCATCATTCATGTAATACTTAAGAAAACCCTTCTACAAGAAGTTTTCACATGGCACCCATCAAGAAATACTACAGGTCTACAACCCTTTAGAAACCTATCCCTTAGAGAAGTTCAACAAATGTAGAATCTTTTAAATATTGGCTGGTCTCCAACTTATTCACATTTGATTATAATTGGTGTCCCCGGATTTGGTTTTTTCATCTCTTCAACATAAGATCAGAGCATGGCATATTGTGTACTGTCACCCATTTCCCATACTTAACATTGTTGTTTTTGTCCTATAAAGTTGACTCTTATTAAACATGAGCTTCACGTCTTTTTAGAGTATTGTCATTTTGGATTCATTAGACCATGAAGGATCAGACATATTTTATTCTTAAACATGTCAGGGAGCCACTTAGATTTTGCATGAGAAATGTTTTGCAGTCTTAGACAATTGTGTTTAGGGTTATATGTTTTAATTTGGGAAATGTCTTTAGTTGAGATTTTGAAGCATAAATAACCCATGGGGAGGTCTTATCTTTGCATTTACTTGCACCTTGGTGTTTTCATCTCTCTCATGTTTGATTCAATGTTGTCTGATAGTTTTCCTATAAATAGACATGTCTTCAAAGCACCTACTTAACTCAAACTTAGGGTCATTGATTTCTAACCTTTGATTGAAAAATGGATGTCCATCATGCAAACTAGTAGACCCCTAATCCAATCTCAACTTGGTCACTACTTAAATAGCAATGATTTCTCAAACTTTGGTATATTTAGTGCACAAAAATTCTACATCGTAATCATATTAGCCGCAAAAAAATATCATTATCATCATCGATATTCCCAAATCATTATCATTGAACCTCTCAGAAGTATTAGAATTTGAGCCTAATGATTGCTCATCATCTCTTGAATTACTTCATCTGTTATCAACTACGTCAAAACTAATGTTCAATTGATCATTATCATTAGTTCCTCCCCACATCCAGAATCCCAGATTGGTCAGTATTATCTTTTTCCTCATACATGGTGTCTCCATTATCACCAACAAAATTAGTGGTTCATCCAACATAACGAAAATTATTAGTACATGAAACCCTATCATTTTCATGTTCCAGACAAAGGCCAACCATCCTATTATAATCAACTAGATTAACCATATGAAGAACATCATTATCAGTTTCTAATAATATCAAATCATCGCAGTCATTCACCCACTCCTATTACAAAACCTTTTTATTTTCTTAAAACCTAAATAATTACAATATTAGTTAACTTATTAAAGACATTTCATCTGGATGACAATAATCAATACGAACTGATGACACCCGAGCTGAGCTGGAAGCAAATCAGTCCACGTGGCCATTCAGCCCATATACATGTGGGACCCACAGGCGACCTATACGCATCGAAATGATGACATCGGTGACCGATGATGCCACGAGTTGGGCTCGCTCCACCCGAGCTTGATTTTGGCGGAGACTTATGGCAGGAAATTTAAAGGATAACCATCCAGTTAAGTTAAATGCCCCATTAGCACAAGAGACTGCCACTTGTCAGCATAATATCAAGATGAATCGACAAGTGGCGAATACTTGGCCAACATGCACGCTTAGAGAAGGACATGTGTCCCTTTGAGATTATTTTAGTGTTAAGTGTAATAGTAATTATTAAAAACCCACTAATGAGATGGGTATAAATAGGCCTCATTTATGAGGAAAAAGACAGGAGAGAAAAAATTGAGAAAAACGCTTTGTAAAAGCATGACTGTAAAAAAAAACCGACCAAAAGCTTTGAGCTCGGTATATTATATAAAAAGGCCGAATTAGCCCTGAATTAAAATTAGCTCGGCATATTACATTTCTACATACTCTAGCTTGTTGACCTAAACGCACGTCAACAAATTGGCGCTAAGGAAGGGGAGGCCGTTTAGGTCCAGTCCAAATTCCCAGCTAGCTAAGTCACGAGAAGTCAGGTAAATTTATTATTAACTCCATCGAAAAAGACATAATGAGTCAGCAATCACGAAACGCTCGTGTAACTGAGGATCAACCTGTAAATCACCAAACTGGCCAAACTACCAATGGCCAGAACGTACCCCCGACTAAAGCAGGGAGCACGACTTTGTTTCTTTTTGCTCAGCTCATCGCAAACCCCACTTTTGTCCAACAAATGAATCAACTCATCTCCCAAACACTTGCAACTACTAATTCGCAAATATAGCCTCCATCTCCTGTAAATACTCACCCACTTAACCCCCCAGTAAATGTTAATGTTAATCCTCAAGTCCCTGCGCCTCCCCGTGAAGGCCAAGAGGCCAGTTCTGGCAATGAACAGTGCGGTCGCCGTGATAGGAGGCGACCGCGTGACGATGTATAAGAGCAGAGTCACGTGGCGGAGTTGCACCCAGAGCCCGCACGCCACCGCCACACCCGCTCCATGTTTGCGGGACGGCTGGGGCTTGATCCCTTTCGCCCCACCCAATCGATAAGCTTCAGGCTCCGGTTTCCGGATGAAAGAGAGCCGGGATGGGCCAACCAAACCCAGGGGCCTAGCCCATTGGAGGAACGAGAGGCGAAAATCCTGTGTCTTCGCCGCCGATTAAAAGAATTGGAGGACGGTCCTGAAGAAGCCCAGTATCAAAGGCCGTACCAGGTGACAAGTCGGTCTTCTATTGTATCACCTTTTGCTCCCAGCATTCTGTCAACTCCTTTATCACCCAAGCCAAAAATTCCACAAGTCGGCCTATACAATGGCAAGACCGGCCCGACAACCCACATCCACAAATACTTGGCGTGGATGGAACTTTATAGTCCCAATGACGTGATTCTGTGTAGAGCGTTCCCATTAACGCTGGGCGACCGAGTCCACCGTTGGTTTTGGACCCTGCCGCAAGGGTCCATTCGGTCTTAGGGTGACCTGGCACCCGCATTTACAACACATTTTCTTACTTCCAAAGTTCGAGCCGCACCGAAAGATTCCCTTGTAAACATATTAAACAGGGAAAAGATGAGCCTCTAAAAAGCTACATAGCTCGGTTTAATAAACAGGTCCAGGAGATGGAACCGGTCTCGGATGACGCTATTTTGATTGCGGCCATGGCCAACTCTCTCCCGAGATATGGTTCAATTATTCTATCCATGAATCGGGGGCGACCTCATATCAAGAATTTCTTATTCGCGCGGAGTGCCATATCTGCGCGGAAGAAGCCATGGCCAGTCAACGTCCCGAGCAAAAGGTAGGGGGCATGAAGAAATATGAAAGAAGGAGTCCGCCTCAAGATCGGGGTTGGGGTTCAGGCCTTTTTCAGAGAACCCAACCACTGGATATAAGGCACGACATGATGTACGGGCCGAGGTTGCGGCGCTAAGGAGTGCTCTGACCCACACTCCTTCAGCGATATGGAATGAGATACAGGGTCTTAATTTATTGCCACCGGCTCGGCCTTTGAGGCTGGAGCCCGCAAAGATGGATGCTCGAAGATACTGCGCCTATCACAAGTCGATAGGCCATGACACGGATGAGTGCTGAGACCTCATCAGAGAAACAATGCGCATCGTTCAAAAGGGCAGTCTGAAGAGGTACGTCCACGAGTTACCGCCACCACCAGCGCTCGCTCCGGGTGTAAATCCAGAGCGATTGACAAATCTAGCTCACCTACCATTGCCGCCGAACGAGAATCAAGGTAGGGAGATTCTGATGATGTCCGGCGTTCATAGAATCAATACCAATGCAGCTGAGGATAGCTGCTCGAACCGGAAAAGAAAGGCAGATGTCAGACAAGCCGCCCATGCAGAATGACAGGTTCGAGTGGCGATGATTAGAGAGGGCCAACTGATGGGTCGCTTTGTCTTCTCGGACATGGATGCCGACTAGGTGGTCAACCCTCATTCCAACCCCTGGTCGTCACGACACCTATTCTGGGCATCTCGGTCCGTAGAATTCTAATTGACTCAGGAAGCTATTCGTCGGTGATTTACGTCCAGGCTTTCAGAAGATTGAACATGGACGACAGCTACATTCGTCCATGTAATGACAATATCTTGGGTTTTGGAGGAGGAAGGATTATCCCGCTCGGGGAAGTTGACCTGCCCATCCAGATGGGACAGGGATTGCACAAGCGGATTGTCATTACCACGTTTAAAATTATTAACGCTGACTCGGAGTACAACGCGATTATCGGGAAGCCTAAAAGCACCGCCATATATCATTTTTGTGTCAAGTTTCCAACCCCTAAGGAAGAAGCCATCCTCAAAGGAAATCAAAGGGATTCACGTGAGTGCTCTCTCAAACTCCGACTGCAGAAATTAATGTGGTAGAAAGGGGAGAAACCAAATGGGACAAGAAAGGACGACCCAGGGGAAGGAGGTGAGCCCGAGCAGGGTGAGCTTATTGTTTCAGAAAATGATCCAGGCAGACGACCTGGAAAGGAACCGATGTTGGAGGACAAGAAAGAGCCAGTAGGCGAGACGGAGCTGGAAAGTAGACCAGCAGTCGAGAAGGAGCTGCCCCTGCCGAAAAAAGAGGGGCAAAGTAAAAAAAAAACACGCAAATCGGTGGAACAAGTCGACACGATTGATGTCGACGGCAACCTAGGGGACGCCAATTACGTATTGGCCACGACCTCCAAGAGCCATTCCTGGCGGGAATTGATCGAATTCTAGAAATAACCTTGATGTCTTTGCATGGACACACTGACATGCTAGGAATCGATCCCAAACACGCTTGCCATCGCCTCAACATAGACCTTACATTCCGACCGGTGATCCAAAAAAGACGCAAGCTCGGTCCCAACAGGCAGGTCGCCCTGGAGGCCGAGGTTAATAAATTGCTCGACAATCAATTCATCAGGAAGCCCTCTACCCTCGATGGGTGGCTAACCCTGTATTAGTGAAGAAGAGCAATGGTTTGTGGCACCTTTGTGTGGATTTGACCGACCTCAATAAGGCGTTTCCAAAGGACAGCTACCCCTTGCCCAACATCGACTATATGGTGGATGCCACGGCCGGGCATGAACTTATGAGTTTTATGGATGCATACTCAGGCTATAATCAAATTCGGATGCATCCGGATGATTAGGAGAACACATCGTTCTTCTCTCGCCGAGGGTGTATCTTTGCTATAAGATGATGCCATTTGGGTCAAGAACGCGGCGACCTACCAAAGGTTAGTTAATAAAATGTTTGAGGAGTTGATAGGTCATTCCATGGAGGTTTATGTGGATGACATGTTGGTGAAATTCTTGTACATATCGATCATCTTAGTGATCTTAATAAAATGTTTGCCATTTTGCAAAGGTAAAAATGATGTTAAATCCAAAAAAGTGTACCTTTGGGGTCGACTCGGGAAAATTTCTGGGGTATATGGTTAGCCAAAGGGGAATTGAAGCTAACCTGCACAAAATAAAAGCTATAATTGATCTTGAACCCCCCAATTCCGTTAAAAGAGTACAAAGCTTAACAGCCGACTAGTCCGCCCTAAACCGGTTCGTTTCATGGTCCATGGACAAATGCAAACCTTTCTTCAAATCATAAAGAAAAACAAGAATTTTTAATGGACCGAACAAACACAAGTCGCTTTCGAGTCACTTAAATAACACTTAGCCTCAATCCCTCTGCTACAAAAACCAACCCGGGGAGAGGACTTATATTTGTACCTCGCAGTCTCCGAGTACGCAGTCAGCTTGGTGCTTATCAGGTTGGACAACTCCATCCAATATCGATTTATTACACCAGCCAAGCGTTGCACGACGCTGAGCTCCGGTATCCACCAATGGAGAAACTAGCATATACTCTGCTCATATCAGCTCGAAAACTCCATCCGTACTTTTTGGAGCACAAGACATTTTGGTACTTACCAATTATCCTTTGAAACAAGTTTTGCACCGACCAAACACTTCGGGTTGGATGATTAAGTGGGCTGTCGAGCTCAGCCAGTTTGACATTTTATACGAGCCACGCACGGTAATAAAAGGACAAGCGCCGGGCCGACTTCGTGGCCCGAGTTCACACCTTCCATCCAATTAGAGGTGGTCGAAGATCAAGAATGGAAGTTGTTTGTTGATGGCTCTTCCACCGCAGTCTGAGCAGGGGGCGGGATCGTGATAATCCATCCAAAATTCAAGTGCTACTGCTCGACCGTGTGGTTCCAATTCCCAGCAACGAACAACGAAGCTGAGTATGAAGCGCTCCTGGCAAGGCTGGAAATGGCAGCGTCGATGGGCCTAAAACGATTTTTGGTACACGGTGATTCACAGCTGGTGGTCCATCAAATCAATGGTGAGTAGAAGCCAAAGAACAGAAAATTGCCCGATATTTGGACTTGGTCAAGGAAAAACTTTCGCGTTTCAAGGCGAGAGGTCTTGCATGTTCCCCGAATCGAAACATGCAGTAGATGCCTTGCTCGGCATTGCCTCCACCTCGTGGGACCGAAGCGATTGCGAGATGTCACTATTACCCAAATCTCCGCCCCATCACTTAATGTGCGTAAGATACACGCCAATAAAGCGGTGAGCCGACCGGGATGACTCCAATCGTCCGAAATTTAGAGAAAGGTATTCAACCAAAAGACAAAACCGAGGCAAGAACGTTGCGAACTCAGGCCGCTCGGTTCACATTGGTGGATGGTGTCCTGTAAAAACGTGGATATTCCGTCCCGCTCCTTCGGCCTGCAGCCGAATGCACGCAGACTCACGCGCTCCCGAGAGGTACATGAGGGTATATGCGGAAATCACGCCTGGGGCCAAACATTGGCTTACAAGTTGATACGACAAGGGTACTATTGGCCGTCCCTGAAAAAGGATACGACCGACCTTGTCATAAAATGTTAAAGATGTCAAAGATTTGCGCCACAGGTTAGGTACCACCCTCAACAACTCACTTCCATATTCAGTCCATGGCCGTTTGCCAAGTGTGGAATGGACCTCATCGGACCACTCCCCACTGGCAAAGGGGGCGTGAGATATGCCATCGTGGCGGTGGATTATTTTACAAAATGGGCTGAAGCAGAACCCCTGACGAAGATAGTTGAAGAAAAGATTGTTAACTTTGTATGGAAGTCCATTATCTGTAGGTTTGAGATACCATACTCGATTGTCACAGATAACGGAAGACAATTTGATAACCGGAGGTTTCGAAATTTTTGTGAAGGATTTCACATTAAAAATCATTTCCCGACCCCGTATCACCCACAGTCCAATGGACAGGTCGAAGCGGTGAATAAAATACTCAAATATACTCTTAAAGCAAGGTTGGAAGAATCTAAGGCTAATTGGCCCGAGGAGCTGCCCGACGTGTTGTGGTCGTATAGAACAATGCACCGAGCAGCCACGGGGAAGACACATTTTTCTCTGGCTTACGGGGCCGAGGCCGTTATCCCTGTCGAAATTGGAGCCCCTACATTTAGAGTTGTAAATTTTTCCGAAGAAAATAATGAAGCCGCGCTCCGAGCCGAGCCGACCTATTGGAAGAAAAGAGATGTAGTGCTTGCAAATGAGAAACGCCGTATACAAACAAAGGAGTGAAAGGTACTACAATTCAAAAGTAAAGGAAAGAAGGTTAAATTCGGTGACCTCGTTATGAAAAGGGTGACCGGGATTGAGCCGAGCCCGTTAAAACCGACTTGGGAAGGACCATTCCGAGTCAGCAAAGTCATGACAAATGGAGCATATGAGCTCGAGTATTTGAGCGGGGAAAAATTTGCACACCCGTGGAATGTATCATACTTTAAAAGGTACTATCAATAAAGTACGCAGTTTGTGGTTAAGATACAATTCTAAAAACCTATCCTTTTATCTGATATTCTGTGAGCTCTCTAAAAGGGGGCAATTTTCATTCGCCTCGGCCAAGATCCGAGCGCCGTCCCATTCACCTCGGCCAAAATCAGAGCCGTTTCAATCGCCTCGGCCAAGTGCCGAGCACCGACTGCTCATCTCGGGTATGTCCCGTGCACGTTTAAGTAAAGGGAAGCTCGGCCAAGAGGCGAGCCTACCCAAAATAAAGACTCGACTTAAGTTCCAAGCATAAAACTTGGCAAAATAAATCCAGGCAGTTAAAGCCCATTACTCGTGCCATTTGAGCACTAGAAAACCGATCCCCATACTTGGAAAAATAATAAGAGGTAGACAGAGCAGAAATTATGTAACCAAAAGGAAAAGCGAGCGCAATACTTAGCAAAAATTTAAAAATGCGTATATACGCCTGAGATGACTAAAAGGAGCTTCATTTACTAAGCAAAACATGTACAGTGGAAATGGGGGCCGGAGCCCATTACATCGAAAGCCCAAGGCCGCCTAGCCTACACAAAAGGAAAATACAAAAAAGACAAAAGGTTTAAGCCCCAAAGGAGGAATCTCGATGGGCTCACTAAATGCCACTTCTTCTTCCGGAAGAGGGCGTCTTGCCGCCGCCCCTCAAGGAAGCGGGGGCGAATGGTATCAAGGTCGGCGTCTAGGCCGGCAAGCTCACCTCGAGCTCGGCCACGGTCTTGCCAGCCTTAAGATCTTGGAGAATCTCCCCGATGCTAGTCGCATGCCCGCAGGTCAGCATGAAGGCATATTCCTCTGAATCTTTGTAAGCCTGGATGGCTGCCGCCCGGGCCTCTTCAACCTGCTTCTAGGAAGCTTCCTCTACCTCCCTGCGGACCTCGGCTTCGCGCCTCTCAATTCCCGGCATGGCGGCAATGCCTTTCTCCAACTCAACGCGACCTTGCCCGAGCTCTTCTTCAGCTTTTAGGGCCTGATCCCGCTCGGCCTTGACTTTCACGGCATCTTCTCTTTTAGTATTTGCCCTGGCCACGGCCTCCTACGCCTGGGTCTCTAAGGATTCCTGGACCCCCTGGAGGGTGGCATAAGCATCTTGCAAGTCGGTATGCCGTCTCTCCAGGTCGGCGTATTTCTTTTCCAGGTCGCGACCCCCTCTGATCGCATGCCATAGGAGTCCGATGATCCTGCCAGACAACCCCATGGCATACTGAGTCTGCTCCTCCCAGCCTATTTCTGAGCAGAACCGCTCAATGCCTGTGGTCCAAGCAGGAGCTGGGACATCCCTTGCGGCCTGACCCGCTTCTGGCAAAGCCCTTGATTGCTCCTCAGTTCGTGTCGAGCACCTGACAAATTCCAAGAACCATTGAGGCCGCGATCCATCCATCCTTTTGCAGGCCTCCTCCCTCACTTGACTCGGGGGGATAAAATGACCCTCCCGACAAAGGTCGTCCGAGAAAGCCCTTGGGACCCCGCCTATCGGAATCTGCACCAGAGGCACCGGTGGGGTTGGCCCAATCCTCTCTGTCTACCCAGGCTCCTCGATCACAATGCCCCCTCTTCTCATCTGGGGTGGGGGCCCCTCCATTTCCGGGGTGTCCTCGGCAGGGCGTTTACCAGCCTGGATCTCTTCTCTCCGGGCTGCCTCAGCATCAGGCTGGCCCACAGCCGCTCTAGTCCTGCGCATGGCCGTATCTCTCACACGCTGAAGACGAGTGAAGACGTCCACACCGCGCCCTACAAAGGGGTTGGTTAAGCAAAGGACAACAAAGGGAAAAAATCAAAAATAAGGGAAATTCGAGAATTGTAACATACATACCTTGAGCCCCAGTTGTTTCTTGCCGCTCAGGGGTCCACACCTGCCCGGTAGGCAAGGGCGTTTCCCCCTGAGGACTAGACATCACTAGGGACAGCCTTGCCTGTTCCGTTCGTAAAGGCTGCCGTCCCAGTTCAGGAGTTTGTCCCCCCTCAGCCCTTGGCGGGCTCCTCTCAGGCTCTTCCTCTGCCTCCTCTTCCACCACTGCCGCCTCCTCCTCGACCACCCCTCCGGCCTCGGGATCGGTGGGTAAAGTGGGCCGCAGGCCGGCCTCAGCTAGATGGGCCTCTGTGGCCAGGACTTCAATCCTTCTGTCCCTCCGGCCTATGGCCTGGATGTTGTTAAGCCAGCAGACAAAAGCGGCCGAAAGTGGATCGACAGAGGGCCGATTAACTGAACAAAATGAAAAATCAAAGTCAAACAAACCTAAAAAAAAGAGAAAAAAAGAAAAAGAAGAAAGAATACACTTACGGAAACTATATGTAAAATCCGAAGGGGGATGGAGGACTGACCCCTCCGCCCCGACGCGAGTCTGCCACTCGCCGCCCACCCAAAACCACTTGTCCTTCCACTCCTTCAAGGATTGTGGAAGGCCTTCAACCAGCCCATCTGGGGTATCCGGGCCTGGTATGTACGTAATACCAACCTGATGGCTGCCCCCGACCCGACGTCGAAAGAGTTGCCTTTCAGACGAATAACTCGTTCATCCCAGCAAATCGGGGATGGGGATACCCTTCCAGCTGGTACAGCACCAACAGTCCGATAATCCAACCCTACAAAGGATGTACCTGGGATAGTGGAAGAACCCATTTGCGAAACCACCGCGTGAGCACCAACGGCAAGGGGAATCGCAACCCATACAAGAGACTGGGGACATATACGCCATACACCCCTCAAAGGGTGCTCGGGACACTCCACAAAGATCCGGCAACCAAAAATTGACGTTGGCGGGATCCTATATTTCGATGGAGCGTTCACCTCTCGAATCATCAGCATGCTTGGCGTATCGTTTTGGTCGGAGGGTCTCCACCCGACCTCCACTCGCAGGCGGGGTCCTCTCCCACACCTGCCATCTTCATGACGATGGCCTATCTGCCCTACGGGCCTTGCACCCCTCGAACCTTTAGAGGCCTCACCACCCTCCTCCTCCTGCACATGCTCTCGCGGGTCCATGTCTTCTCCTTCCTCTTGCTGATTGTCTTGGGGATCGGTATTCAAAGCCTCTTCGCCGGACTCTTCTCGCCAACCTGTGCTCATAAAAATGCCCTCTCAATAGATGGTGACTGGAACAGGTTCAAATATGGTGTGCGTCTGCTCAAGCAGAGTCTCGAATGGGGGTGTATGAGTCAAACTTGAGAGTTCAACGATACTGGGACTGTGTGATGGAGCTCTTCGAACTGGAGAAGAAGAAATAGAAGGGTCAGAAGGTGGATCCTCGATTTCAACCTCAACACTGTGGTTACGGTTCTGACTGTCTTCAGAAAGAGACATTGTTTGAAAAGGAGAAGAGAAAAAGGTTTTGAAAAAATACCTAAGTGATTCTGGGATCTCTGAGCTCAAGGGCGGTATCCAAATATCCGCCGCTCTCAAGAGGATACTTGCTTAAGATTATGAATGCAAAAGTGTAGAATGAAAGGTGAAAGGGGTATTTATAGGTTAAGTTCCCTCAAAAGATGGAACGCCAACTCAAAAGACATGTCTTTTCAATTTCAAAAAACTGTCAGAGACGTCACATCCCCATGTACCGCTGCCAAAGCTTTCCCACCTCTTCGGTTCCTTCACAGAGTTGGTCCAACCAAAAGGCGCCACGTGTCTATCATCATGACATTCCAATTAATGCGCCGTTTCAGGCATCAATTGCTAAACGACAAGTGTCGTCGAATGACTGACTTTTGAGGTTTCTCTTTCCATTTAAGATTCATGATTAGCATTAAAGTTTAAATCCGACTCTAGGAATTCTTTCCTCGGAATTAAACTTGGGGGCCATTGATGACACCCGAGCTGAGCTGGAAGCAAATCAGTCCACGTGGCCATTCAGCCCATATACATGTGGGACCCACAGGGCGACACATACCGAGTTAATGATATCAGCAACCGACCTGATGATGTCACGAGTTGGGCTCGGCTCCACCCGAGCTTGATTTTGGCGGGAGACTTATGACGGGAAATTTAAAGGATAACCATCCAGTTAAGTTAAATGCCCCATTAGCACAAGAGACTGCCACTTGTTAGCATAATATCAAGATGAATCGACAAGTGGCGAATAGTTGGCCAACATGCACGCTTAGAGAAGGACATGTGTCCCTTTGAGATTATTTTAGTGTTAAGTGTAATAGTGATTATAAAAAACCCATTAATGAGATGGGTATAAATAGGCTTCATTTATGAGGAAAAAGACAGGAGAGAAAAAATAGAGAAAAACACTTTGTAAAAGCAGGACTGTAAAAAGAAAACCGACCAAAAGCTTTCAGCTCGGTATATTATATAAAAAAGCCGAATTAGCCCTGAATTAAAGTCTATTCCCATTTCCACGTATTGTATTTCTACATACTCTTGCTTGTTGACCTAAACGCACGTCAACCCGAACAATTTCAGGATCAATATAATATTTTCGTACAAAATTAAAAAATAATCCACAATGATCGTTCAAATTTTGAAAATAAAACAAAATTATGGTACATATCAAAAAACAAAAATTCTATCAAATGTTATTTTGTAGACACAAAACATATCTGATAAAAAAATAAAATTTAAAATATATGAACCATCTTTACTATGGTACAAAATGCTACAAAGTCAAAGTAATAGGGAATGAACGAAGGAGCGACAAAAACCTTGTAGGGAACCCAGACAAAATATGTTCCCCACACACATTTAAAAGAGACTCATAATGAAATGTGGTCCTCACCTTGGTGAGACAACTATGTATTACAATAGGGAGACAAATATGAAAAATAATATAACTATACAACAATAATTTGAAACATTAAAATATTCAACACCCAAAGCACTTTCACTTAAAATTTCCAAAAACTGTTTACCATAATCTGGAGACAACATTCCAATAGGGACAACTACATTATCTTTATGTATTTTCCAACCCATTGAAACAGGATCAACAAATCCACCTCCAAATTGCGAACAAAACTCAGATTAAGGTTTTGGGAATTGGACGCCGCGTAGGGTTTTAATTTGTAATGAAGGAAATCAGGGATTTGGATTCTTAATATCAGACATTTAGGGACTCGGAGAACACATGTCAAGCACGTGGGTTCATTTGAGCGGGAATTAGTTGGTTTGTTAGGAAAGGATGCTATTACACTTAGTCATCTAGCGTGGGTTCACATAAAGGAATATTCCCTGCATATTTGATTGGCAGTGGATAGGAATTGATGAGGTGCAAGTTTCATGGAGTTGAAGGGGGTTAAGTGCAACTCTTGAAAGTTTATATAAGACCCCATTTTATGATATTCACTTAATATCACTATAAATAATATTTTGGCATAAAATTTATATTATATGTATTTACTATTTCTGTATAATATTTTATTTTGAGTTTATCATTGTAAGTATTTTATATTCCATTGATATTCGATTTAGTTTAGTGGCTCTCAATTCCTACTCAGATTAACGGTTTGATATTTTGATTGGGTTGATTTTAGTGTATTTGGAAAATTTAGGATCACGGATCAATGAATTGTGAATTATTAAATAAATTAAGTATGGGAAATACACCATGTTAAGAATTAATAAGATTGTCATTGTGGAAAAGTTTTAAATTGGGGTTTTAGGTTTTTTTAAGAAGAAATTTAGCATTATTTATTAAATGGGCAATGATTAGTTTAACGACTTTTGTATCTTTAGCATATTATTTTGAGTGGTTCATATTAGAGTTATTTGATTTTGATAATGTTTAGGTCGATTTAGACTCAAGTAAGATTGATTCAATTGGAAATACTGAAAAATAATTGTGGTTGTTATGGATTAATTGCATTATTTATTGGGGATTAATTTTATTATTAGGTTTGATTTAATAATAATTGGAACTTAATTGGTTTTTGGGGTTAGTATTTAATTAAGTCTGGTATTGAGATAATTGGACCATATTTTATTGACACTTAAGGATTTAAATTCTAGATAACCTTGTTATCCATGTATTAAATAGGCCATTGGCCATTTGGATTAAGAAATTTTCAGCACTTCTATACCCAAATATAAAACCCAATTGATTTTACTCTCTAGCCCAACCCATTACCCTTAAATCTGCAGCCTATGGACCCAGTCAATACCTCATACCTCATGGACCCATTTAAAAACAACCAAAATCCTAACCTTAAATAATTTTCAGCACACAATACATACTTTTTCACATACTAGATTGGAGAGCTCTCTCCAATTACTCTTCCTCTATCCCTGTTAGGGAATTTATTTTATATATTTTGGTGATGGTTAGAAAACTATGTATTAGGAGGTTGACACCATAATTTTATGTAAGTTTTGCTTATGTAATAGATAGGACTTAAGCTTACTCAAATCGATTAAGTAATCAATCGAAGACTTGATAAAGGCGTTTCAAAAGACTCACAACTAAGTAATGAAGATTCATTGAGTACAATGTTGAAAGACTCTCGGCAGGTTGTGCCGGCTAAGTCAAGCGGTAAGACCGACAAAGATAGTTGAGACAAAAGACTTTTCATAAGACCTACAACTCGAAAGAATTAAAGATCAATCAAGTGGGGAAAAACAATTTGAAGGAATAAGTCAACGGATGAGATCTATTGCAGACCGAGTCTAAGGAGGACTTTTATCAAAGATATTGAAGTACAGATTTTGACCATAAAATGCTAATGCATTTATGAAGGCAAAAGATGCTTAACCAATGGAAGAGCACGTGCGTCGCGCCTGCACTTTATGCGAGAATCCAAAATAATACAAAGAAGGGTCAACATCAAAGTACAAGAAAGGACATGTCAATTATCCAACAATGGGACTTGAATTGTCTATCTCTTGAACGGACAAAATATAAACTTACACTATAAAAGAGAGGAAAAATTCAGAGAAAATACGACACAAGAAAGAGAGCAAGAAATTCAATCAAGCAAAATCTACAAAGCAAAAACCATTTTCTCTCAAGTTTATATCCAATTCCTCAAGCTTCATCTAGAACACCTTATCCAACCGCAAGTGGAATATTAAGTGCTATATCAACAATTGAAGAGAAAAACTTTGTGAAAACAAACTCGGGGCCTACATCACCTGGAAGGGAAGGGATTAAGTAAGGTCCCTATCAAAATAGAAGATTGGAGATTGCAAGAGGTTGTGCGAACAAGTTTTGATCAACCAAATGAAATGAAATAGCTAGATGAATGTTAGGAAATTTATTGCTTAGATTTTGATGAATGCCATGTAAAACTTAGAATAGAAAGTTGGCACCCCAATTCTTGTTGTAAAATGCATTGTAATAAATAGAATCGGCCAAGCCGAGTTAAGTCAACGCTACGCCCTAACATGCAAGAAGACAATCAAGACTAGAAGGAAGACTCGCATTGCGAGACACAGTGAGTATGGCGAAGAAGAGTAGACGGAACTCCATCAAAGAAGCGGTGAGATGCGGTGAGTGGAGTATCGATCAAGTCAACTCAAGAAAAGCCAAGTCTCAAGTTGAAGTGACAAAGAGTCATCCAATGATTGGAAGTCGACTCTAAGTCACCTGGGAAAGCAAAGAAATGCGATCAAGTCGAGATAATCAGAAAAGATCCGTTGCACAGAAATCAAGAGAATTACTTAAACAAGTAATATCTCCATACCACCTTTCTCGAGTGCTCGGTCCCGGAAGCGTGCAAATGGAATGAACCAATGGGAAGCACTACACCGTGTCGTGTCGAACTCGAAAAGGTGAAAGAACAATTCATACGAGGAAATGGCAATTCCAAGGATCGCAACAAGACAAGCCAACGATCGCAAGTGACTTTCAAAAATAAGCCTATCTCTTCAACGGGAAATTTTTGAAAGATCACTATAAAAGGCCGAGGAGTTTAAATTGAAAAAAAAAAAAAAAAGGCAAGAGAGACACAAGTGACACAAGAGACGATCTCAACCAAAAACGTTCAAGCAATTATTAGAAAATCAAATATTCTCAATCCTCAAGCCTACACTACGAAGAACATCAATCCAACACTCACCTGTGAAGGAAAGATAACTTCAATCGGTTGAAGAGGAAAATATCGAAAACAAGGGGTCTACATTCCACGAAGGATTGTAGGAAGGTTCAAGGTCGAACCAAGTCTTAAGCTTTTGGAGGGCTTCGTGATCAAATCCAAAGAGCTTGAGCAAGTGAGTTGTAGTAGCAAAGCGCAAAGCCCTGTGAAGAAGCCGAGTCATCGAGAAGTCACCGAGTGATCAAGCGTCTTGTTGAGTCCCAAAGGATCAAGTCACCGTTGTGTGATCAAGATTTGTATCCGGACTGTTACCACTTTGTAAACTCGATCATCACCTAGTGGATTCCTCCGAGTTGGAGAAGAGAGGAGTAGAAGAATTACCCCATCTTCGAACCTCTATAAAAATTTCATTGTGTCATTTACTTTTCAAAGACTTTAATTCTGCATTTTTAATCTTATATCTGCGATAAATTTGCTATCCACTTGATAATTTATAAGTACTAAACCAAGCACTAAACTCTTGCTTAATCAAACTTAAGGGTGTTAAGTCTTCAGCTGAAAACAAAACCACAAATGAGTTAATTTAGAGCCAACAAATGAGTTATTCCATCAACGGCTCGATTGAGTCTGTTGAGAGATTAACTCTACTTGAGTGGCTAAATTGACTGTCCATCAGGACACAACCGTAGTATCAACTCTGTATATTTAAAAGGACTAAATTGAAAATTTGGTAAGGTTTATTCAACCCCCTTCTAAACCTTACACTTACACCCCTTGGGACCTACAAGTGGTATCGGAGCGGTTGGTTCATTGAACCCTCCGCACCGGTTATCTTGAACTAGATCTCCAAACTTTTCAAAGTCTGCTTTAGTACTTAAACTTTCAAAACTCTTTTTATCATTAAAAGTCATTATCATGGAAGCAAATTTGACACACATCCCTATGTTCACAATTGAAGAATTTGATGATTGGAAAATTCGTATGCGCTCATCTATCAACATTACATGATGAGATGTGGATAGTAATAGAAGATGGGCCACTGCAAATCTTAAAGGTGAACACAAACAAGAAGAGTCAGTTTGAAGGAGAAGAGGATGTTGCTCCCGGCACCGTCATGGTTGAAAAACCAAGAACTGAATGGACAAATGATGACAGAAAAAGATACAACCTGGACAATGTAGCCAAGGACATCCTTTACAAATCCTTGGACAAAGCCATGTTCAATAAAGTCAAATCTTGCAAAACGGCTAAAGAAATGGGACAAGCTAACATTAATTTGTGAAGGCTCGGAGCAAATCAAAGAAAACAAATTATCGGTGGGCATCAGACAAATTTGAGAACTTCAAAATGATCTCGGAGAGAACCTGGATCAACTGGATGCTCGGTTCACGTAAATCACAAATGAGTCATCTGCACTTGGAAAGGAATATACACGAAGGAAATGTGTATGAAGATCCTAAAAAGTCTTCCAAATGAATGGGAAATGAAGGTCATGGCACCGAGACATTCCATGGACCTATCAAAGACATCCAACCATGAATTATTCTCGGACCTCAAAGCCTACGAGTTTGAGCCGAGAAGGAAAGACCAGGAAGAGACAACAGACCCAAAACAAATTTGCTTCTAATTGTTAAAGATGGGAAGAAGAGAGTGAGGTCAAAGAAGTCATTGATCCGGAAGAAATAGCCCGATGGTTAAGAGGTTCAACAAGTTCTTCAATAAGAACTACAAGAGAGGAAAGGGTGAATCTTCCGAGAAGACACTCGGCTCCACTCCCAAATCAAGGAAGATAGGCCACCAAGAGAAACGTATCATCAAAAGTTGAGTATCAAAGTGACAATCCAAGAATGGAAAGAGTGATCAAAAGGTCAATATCTATGTTGGAACTGTAGACAACCAGGTCACTATGCCATTGATCGCTCATATCCTGTAGTCAACAAATACAGGAATGAAAAAGAAAGAAAGGTCTTGAGAGAAAGAAGACAAGAAAAGAAAAAAGGCAATGATGGTCTGAGAGATCGCTGAAAATGACCAAGTCAAGAGAGACAAATGATTGAGAGAGAGCAAAGCGATGAAAGTGACTACTCAAGTGACTCGAAGAAGAAGCCCTGATCCGCTTGATGGCCAAAGAACAAGATCAACTCGACCAAGAAGATGAGGTACACTCTAACTCATCAAACTCGGACTCCGATGATAGTGGTACGTGACACACACACTTCATCACCCACTCGATCTTTATGATTCATTAGGCAAAATGATGAAAGATTTTGAACACATTAAATCCTCACACACACTATTGAATGAGGAAAACAACCTACTCAAGAGTCAAAACTCAAAGCCGACTAAGGAGCCGAGTACTCTAAGTCAAATAGCCGATGAGAATGAAAGTTTAAAGGCTGAAAATGCTAAATTAATAGCGAAAATTGCCGCTATAGAGAAGAGGGAGAATGACCTCAAGAATGTTATTGCCTCATTCACTAAGGCATCTAAATCATTGGATGATCTTATTATGAGTCAAAGAGAATGTGGAGACAAAAGGGCTTAGGATCTAATTCCTCTCGTGCCATGTCAAACCTCAAAAGTAATTTTGGAAAAAGGATCTTCAAGCCATGAAGAATCAAAAAATCCAAAAATCTAAATGTTGCACACACATTCAATCCAAAGCACCATAACAAGCAAATGGCCTTGGTTATAAAGGAAAAGGAAAACAATGATTGAGTGCGGCTGAAAGGACAAGCGAGAAGAGACTCACCGAGTTCCTCAACAAACTCCAAACAAAAATACTCTGAAAGAAGAAAGCAGAGCTACCAAAACCCCAGAAAATCTATAATAGAAATACATATGATGGGAATGGTAGAAAATATCCTGACCAAGTGATTGGAATAATGTGAACTATCGGCATAGACTTATGGAATATAAGCCCAAATGGCAAAGGCCTAGAACTCAAAAAAGGCCATTCCAAAAGTATAAGAGCTTTCATCAAAGACACATATGCACCTAGGCACTACACTCAAAGACACCACAATTACCTAAGAAAGGCAATTGCTAAAACACATATGCGGGGCATACGAGACAAAAGAGACAATTTGTATAAACCCAAAATCCCCAAGCAATTTGCCAGGATCAATTATGATTATGGCACTGATAGATGGCAACCCCTTAGAGTCAAATCATTTGGCTATAGGTTGGTTGGATCATCTTACAATTCTAACCCCTCGGACCCGGACAAGTATGAGTACCTAAAACTTAATTTCCTTGATTGCGGGTTCAAGGAACAATGAGTGCCAGGGAACCTGGTACATGGATAGTGGTCATTCCGGACATATGACAGAAATAAGAAAAATCATCAAAATTCAAGGAGGTTAAAGGAGCAAAAGTCATATTTGGAGGAAATGAAGCTCTGGTGAAATAAGAGGCACCGGATCCATCAAGAGGAATGGATTAGAAATCACAGACGTTGCATATGTCGAAGGACTCAACTTCAACCTTGCTAAGCATCACCAACTCTGTGACAAGGGTTACAATGTTGGATTTAACATGGGTACATGCCAAATCAAGAATATTGAATCGAATGAGGTTGTCTTTGCAAGGATGTAGACAAAGAATATGTATGTCGTGGATTGGTCAATGCAACACCCAACACCTGTCTACTAGCAAAGAGCACAAATTGAATCAAGTTGGTTGTGGCACAAAAAGCTGAGTCACCTAAATTTCAAAACGATTAACAAGCTTGCAAGAAGTAATCTTGTGGAAGGACTTCCGGACTCGATTACAAGAAGGAAAGTATATGTGATGCATGTCGGAAGGGTAAACAAATCAAATCTTCATTCAAAGAAAAGACATGCCAATCTTCAACAAGAATATTGCATCTGCTTCATATATAGATCTATTTGGCCCAAAGGAACTAGCCAAAGATAAGTGGAAAGAAATACACCTTGGTGGTAGTAGATGACTACTCAAGATATACATGGACAATATTCATGTGTAAGAAGAAAGAAACTCTACAAAAACTACCACAAATGATGAAGAGGATTCAAAACGAGAAGAGTCAAACCATTATCAAAATAAGATCGGGACAGGAGGAACCGAGTTTGTCAACGGAATAATAACTCAATATTGTATTGAAAATGGTATTGGTCATGAACTATCAACATCAAGAACTCCACAAAGAATGGAGTTGCGAAAGAAGAAACAGAACCCTCAAAGAAGCGGCAGGACCATGTTAGGTCAAGCAGGGTTACTAAAGATTTTGGGCTGAAGCAATCAACACGACTTGCTACACCCAAAACAGATGTATGATAAAATGACAAACACAAAGACTCCCTATGAGATTTGGGTCGGAAGAAAACCAAATGTTGCATATTTGAGAATATTTGGATGTAAATGCTTCATCCACAACAATGGAAAGGATAATCTAAAGGCTTTTGATGCTAAAGTGATGAAGGTATCTTCTTAGGATACTCACAAAGCAAAGCCTGAGTACTCAACAAAAGAACTATGGTTGCGTAAGAATCCATTCATGTGGTATTCGATGAGCCAAATGTAAATGGAGAAGACATTGAAGAGTCACCGATAAGTCAATCATCCAACCATACTGAGAAGAGTCCCTATCTTTGGTGAAGTCAAGTGGAATTATCAATTCGAAGAAGATGAGATAGTCAATCTCAAAAACAATGGAAAATTTGCGGCTAAGTGATTACGAGAGAGTGACCACGGAACACATACCGCAAGTCAATCGAATCCAGCTAACTTACTCCAACCCGATGTAAGATGGCTGAGAGACCATCCACCAGAACTTGTCATTGGAGATATAAGAGAAGGTGTCAAAACAAGATCCAGAACTCAACAAGAAGCCATGTTCACATGCTTCATCTCGCAAATAGAGCCCAAAGACGTGTCACAAGCTTTGGACGACACACATTGGATTCAAGCTATGCAAGAAGAGTTGAATCAGTTTGAAAGAAATAAAGTATGGGAATTAGTGCAAAGACCCATACATCAAAATGTTATTGGCACCAAATGGGTGTTCAGAAATAAGATGAACGAGGAAGGTTATGTGGTAAGAAACAAAGCAAGACTAGTAGCCAAAGGATATTGCCAAGAAGAAGGGATAGATTTTGATGAAACATTTGCCCCTGTAGCAAGATTGGAAGCTATAAGGATGTTTCTTGCCTATGCAGCTCACAAGGATTTCATTGTATATCAGATGGATGTAAAAAGTGAATTCCTAAATGGTTTATTGGAAGAAGAAGTGTATGTTGAACAACCTCCGAGGATTTGAGCAGAAAACTCTTGGAGATAAGGTATACAAACTCAAGAAAGCTCTATATGGATTGAAACAGGCACCCAGAGCATGGTATGATACTTTGTCACAATTCCTAACCGAAAATGGATTCACAAAAGGAAAAGTAGATAGAACACTTTTCAGAATTCAAGACAAAAAGAGTATACTGCTTGTTCAAATATATGTGGATGACATCATTTTTGGATCCACAAACAAAGAGTCATGTGTGAAAAGTTTTCAAACCCAATGCAAAGTAAATTTGAAATGAGCATGATGGGAGAGTGACATTCTTCCTTGGACTCCAAGTGAAACAATTTGAAGGATGGAACCTTCATAAGTCAAACAAAATACACCAGAGATTTAATGAAGAAGTTTGGTATGGAGGAGAAGTCTTACGTAAAAATACCAATGAATACATCACAAAATGGACATGGGTGCGGATGGCAAGCACTGTAGATCAAACAAGATACTGAGCACTTATTGGATCATTGCTCTATCTCACAAAGCAAAGCGGATATCACCTTTGGTGTAGGTGTATGTGCAAGATTTCAATCTGCTCCAAAAGAGAGCCATATGACAAAGCGACTAAGAGAATATTGAGATACTTGAAAGGAAGCCAAGAAGTTGGCTTATGGTATCCAAAGGAAGGTGGATTCAAGCTAATTGGCTATTGATTCTACTATGCTTTGATGCGAGTGGACAGAAGAGCACTTCGTGCACATGTCAAATGCTAGGAAACAGTGATTTCTGGTTTAGCAAGAAGCAAAATTCAATAGCCACCTCTACAAATTTGAAACGAGAATACATAGGCATGGCAGCAAACAAGTTGTGCCTAAGTCCTATGGATGAGACAAAGAATGAGAGACTATGAAGTTGAGGAAAAAGAAATTCCAATCATGTGTGATAACACAAGTGCAATTGCCATTACTCAAAATCTCGTGTTGCACTCAAGAACAAAGAATATCGATGTCGATATCACTTCATAAGAGATCACGTTGAAAAAGGGACATCATCTTGGAATATATCTCAACCGATAAACAATCGGTGACATCTTCACAAAACCATTATGTGAGTCAAGATTTGAAGAACTCAAACATGAGTTAGGGTTAATTGAGTTGAGCTGACACTCATAAGAATCAAAGAAAAGAAATGAAACACAAAAAGGGTGAAAAAGAGTTGAACACACAAATCAGCTCAAAAATCACCAGATCGGAAAAACAAGTTACAGTCGGTCAGGTAGCTGAGTCACTAAGAGAACTGTGAGAAGTAGAGTTAAATCAGCTAAAGGATAAGCTGAGTCACTTATGAGCAAAGTGACAAAAACGCAGTCGTTTTGACAAAGCGGGAATGTTTTAAGGAATACGTCAAAGATAATGATGATGTGTACGGACATAAAGCTGCACACCAAGCTTATGATTGGATATAAATGCTTTGCCGCATTAAATACGAGACATTAAATGCTAAATAGGCATGCAAAATCTAAGCCGTTGATTTCGATCACATTTCAAAAACCACCCGCACGTCCTTTCATAAACCATACTTAAACTATTTTCGCCGTTTCTCTCTCACACTACCAAAACTGTTCATCTCTTTCTCTCAAAAGCAAAGGCCAAAATTCTCTCGAAACCCTATCTATCTTCAAATCAATCCATTAGTTTTTCTCTGATAAAATCTGAAAAATGGCACCAACCTACGACTTTGTCAAATTAGGGAAGCAAATCCACACCGGGTCTCTTGTGGATTTCGGGAATGGTGAAACAGGTCCGACGACACCCTAGTGAAGAAAATCGCTGAAAAATTGGAAACGTCCGGCTGAAACCGTTTCGACGTTAGAATATCCGATGACCTATGTGGAGGAGGTCGCACAATTCGTGAATGCCGAGATTCACGATGAAGGAATAAAGTCATCTGCTTCACGGAAGCGGTGACTATCTCTCGCGAGGATTTGGATGAACATTGCTCACTACCAGGCAGAAGGAGCATCGAGAGATTAACGGCGATGTAAACCTGGCGAATGCTTGGAAAGAAATAGCCAAGCCCGACTTTGCCGATAAAATAGTGTACACAACAAACAAGAGATCTGGCGAAGGAGGATTATCACAAGCTATTGGACATAGTTGCCAAATGTATTGACATCAAATTTGGCGGCTTTGACCAATCACAAAAGCAAAGCTAATTGTAATGGCTGCAATCATCGCAGAAAAGAAGATAAACCGGGCTGAGTTTGTCTCAAAGGCCAGACTCTGCCCGAACGTGGGAACAAATCCTTCAAGGAAGATGGCTCATTTGGAGGATCCCTAGGATATGGCCTAGTGATTGGCCGGTGATGGAGGTGAAAGGAGTCCCTCTTAGACATGGGAAGGCATTCCATGTTAACAAGAGGATGTTCGAGCAAACCTCTCTCGGTGCACGAAGAGAGCCTACGCCAAGAGAGGCGACACGAGTGAGGGGAATCACCCACTGAAGATACAACTGTTTCCTCTCCACCCAAGAAGAAAGTCGCCCTGCGGCTAAGAAAAAGATCACCCCTGCGGAAAGAAAGCCAAACATGCTCCCGCCGCAACAGTCACCACCCCTGCAGCCGTGTCTCCCGCCCTGCTGCAGCGGCCGGTCGAGAAGGACTCACAAATACCTTCTCCGATCGTCAAAAGAGGAGAACGAGAAGCTAAGACGACCCGCTTCTCGAGAAAAAGACACCAAAGCACGCCCCCGCCGCCTTGACTCGGAAGAAACCGTCTCGAACCGAAAATCCCTCCGTACAAACTAGGAGACGAAGAAGAATCATCAAGCACTCAAGCTTGAGAAACCAAATGAGTCGCCCACTCACCGAGCAGACATCTGAGATCGCTGGAGAAGTAGAGTCTCGGATGTAATTGATGAAACAACTAAGTCTCTTGAAGCGATCATCGAGGCAACCGGAAGACACAACCGCTGCATCCACACAAATGAAACACAAGCGAGAAGGTGATAAAGCGGATAGTGATGTGATGATCCTATCTCCACCTTACCCGGACATCCAAAATCGTCTGCGTGAGTGGAGGAAATGGAAGTTGAGTAAATCAAGGAGAACAGTTCCAACGGCTTTGAGTTTATAGAAGAAGAAGAGCAACTGTTAAACTTTCTTGGACTAACCACCGTGTGCTCCCAAAGATCGGATGAAGACAATCGCACGAGACATCCCGCAGAGATCTACAAGGACAAGGAGAAAGAAAAGCAAGCGAGAGGAAAGGCGAGGCACGTGAGAAGGCAAGCATCCGTCATATCTCCCGGCACCCACTGAGAACACACACATCCTCTCCTTGATGTCTTCTCGGCATGATGAGAGATCCTGAGAATGCTACGCCCGGAAGAGTTGCAAATGCGGCAAGCATTGCATGAATCGAGAATCCTTCACGAGCAAAGACGATGGAGGGACCAGGAGAGTCCTCGAACACACGGTGAAATTGATCCAATGGGAGTGGTTCGACAAATCGCCAACGTTGTTATTCTGCCACCACTTCCCACTCACTCGGAAGAAGCAATAAGGGACATGGCGATGAAACGGGATAGTGGGGACCCCGGTCGAGCCAACCCCTATTGAAGGTGTGTTACCACCTGCCCCAACGGTGAACATTCAATAGAAACAAAATGGGAGCTTGGAGACGAGTGACCCCATTCAAGTCACTCACCTGGTGCGCCCCGGGGGGAAACTCCTCCAATGCGGCAAGGTCGGAGGATCTGCTGCAGATGACTCCACAACGAATCAAGGAGGCGAAGTAGAGAAAATACAAACACAAGAAGAACAACAAGTTGCCATCAACGAAGCTCGAGGCGTTGAGATGTCTCGGTGAGGTGCCAACCGCTCACGAAGGCTAATGACATCGCTGCTGATGCGATCGAGGCACGAGGAAGGAACATCCCCGGGAGTTAACACTGCTGGCGATGAAAGTGCAATCCATGGAGTTGAGACTCAATGGATGCCACCGCTAGAAGACCCTAAGACCAAAAGGCACACTGGCCGAAAGGGAGGACCAAGGCCTCATTGCGCAGAGAGACTGGCGGAGGTAATGAAGGCCCACGGGAGGTTGAGACTTCCCGGGTAAAGCAAAGTAGTAGAGAACATCTCTCTCCTGCTATCATCGACCCATCCGAGAAGGAAATAAGCGCACTTCATGATTCCCAGGGATAATCCCGATGTAACATTTCGGGATCGGAAAGCGAAGAAGAAGTGAGTCATCCCCCGTGATGAGATCCAAAAGACTCGGCTCACGGATGTTCCAAGCACGAGCAAGTCGATCCCAAGACTACTCGTCAAACCTTTAATTTTGATGATGAGCCACCAATGGAAATCTCATCATCGTCCGATGACGCTCGATAAGGCCGAGGACCGATCTACTCATTTGGAGAAAGCGGTGAGACCAACGAAGGCGTTGAGACAAACAGGCTCGGCAAAGTCGGGTCCACTTCACAACAAAACCCACCAACCCGTAATCCACCGCAGCTCCTCAAGGCTGCAGCAGAGTTCGATTCTAGAAGAACATCACGCGCACCGCTCATCATCGAACAAATCCCGATTGGCGGTGATGAATCCTTTGTAGAATCTTTTCCTTTTTCTCTGGAGGTACCCGACCTCCATGAAGAGTCGAAAAATGAACGCGTCGCTACCACGACCAGCTCCGTTTTTCAATCAGGTACCATTGTTCCAAATGCTAATTATGATTTTGACGCTGCATGGCCATCACCGGAAGAATCAGAATCAGTCAAGTCCGCGAAGTGTTCAAGGCATTATTTGCGAGATTGAACGGATGGAGAGGCATCGGCCTCTATGGACATGCGATGGACAACAGAGATGCCAATCTCACTGGCGATTTAAGAGGCATCACAACCGGATCGAGAAATGGTGGCAATAGCGGCAAAAACAATGCGTGTGGAACAAGTTAGATACTTCAGGACATTGTTCAACAAGGCTGCCGGTATGGAGAGTGAAAATGCTTGATGCAAAAACGAAGCCGAGAGAGCATATTGAGCACATGCATGAAGCTCACATTGCCGAGATTAAGGCCACTGCGCGAGCAAAACAAGAGTGATCTACAGCGTTTGGAAGAAACCATGAATACAAAATTCACCTTCTCATGGCCGAGATGAAGCTAATTTCATGAGAGTCCAACGCTACTCGATCCGAATTTCGTGATGCATACTCTGCAGGCGGACTCGAGACAAAACTCAACTATCGATGGCTCGACTTCCCGCTTGCCATGATGTTTCAGTGTCCCTCTCTCTTTTGATGATGCCAAAAAGGGGAAGAGGAATACCTAAAAACACTGAGGGGGATCTCAAGTTGAGAAGAAAGGAGCAAGCACGAAGGGAAAGTCACCGAGGACGTGTTGAAACAAAAGAAAGGAAATCTTGTTGAGGGGGAAGGATCGACAGATGTGACCTTGATGATTGCACAAACCCCCAACAAGGTCTGTCACAGGTGACATTATCGAAAACTCCCATGACTCTGCCACTCCAACACTCTGCTATATCTATGGTGAAAAGAGAAAAACAATTGAAGCGAGGATGAAGGAAGTGGAAGGAAGAATGGATGCCCGGTCATGAACATCTTGAAAGAACATGGAGGCATTCCAAAGAAGACAGAGACACTTATGCCATTTCGGATGTCGGGACAGAGCCACGATCGATTGATGAATTTAAAACGCTCGAATCAAGGTTACTTTGCAAATATGTCTATGGATCAAGCTTGGGACTTGTCTTTGGGAAAAGGGTCTCACGTTATGTGAAGAAGTCGAAGGCAAGTGACGACCGGACTCAAGCGATCGCTCTGCTAGTCACTCCATTGGACAATCAATTGGAAAGAAGAAGACCCCGACAAAGACACGCCCGGAGGTAGAGGAAAAAGTAGTGGTGGAGGAAGAGGTTTCGGACCTAGGCCTCTCGCCCAAAAATATTGAATACGTAGATCTAGGAAAGAAAGGAGGGATCTCTTGGGTGGGCTTGACCAAGTAGCAAATTTGCAAGTGGCTAAAACCAACGCCGAGTATGCAAAAAGAATAGAAGAAGAAAACAAGAGACAAACTCAAGCTATGGGAGGAAAGACAAGAAAGATTAAGAAAAGATGAAGTCTGCCGGGAAGGCATATGAAAAGAAAAAGAAGGCGGTGGCGACGAGAAAAAGATAAGAAGAGAAGAAGATCTTTGAACAAGATGAAAGAAGGAGACAATGAAGGAGATGAAGTGTTCTTTGTCCAACCCTTCGTGTATTTTATTATGTAAATACATACAATGTAAGTCTTCAGTAATAAAGCTATAAATTCTTTATTTTTTTTTGTAGACAAATATGTGCTCGATACACCTTGTAAACAGTTGTGTAAAAGAACAAGAATGTTATGATCAATAAAAGGATTGATTCTGCGCATACATTCTATGTCAATACACTATCTGTATGTATCTTTGCTATTTGCATTTTTGAATGATTTAAGTTTTGGCATCATCAAAAAGGGGGAAATTGTTAGGAAATTTATTGCTTAGATTTTGATGAATGCCATGTAAAACTTAGAATAGAAAGTTGGCACCCCATTCTTGTTGTAAAATGCATTGTAATAAATAGAACTAGCCAAGCTGAGTTAAGTCTGCTACGCCTAACATGCAAGAAGACAATCAAGACTAGAAGGAAGACTCACATTGAGACAGTGAGTATGGCAAAGAAGAGTAGACGAACTCCACTCAAGAAGCAACGAGATGCGGTGAGTGGAGTATCGATCAAGTAAACTCAAGAAAAGCCAAGTCTCAAGTTGAAGTGACAAAGAGTCATCCAATGATTGGAAGCGACTCTAAGTCACCTGGGAAAGCAAAGAAATGCGGTCAAGTCGAGATAATCGTAAAAAGATCCGTTGCATAGAAATCAAGAGAATTACTTAAACAAGTAATATCTCCATACCACCTTTCTCGGAGTGCTCGATCCCGAGCGTGCAAATGGAATGAACCAATGGGAAGCACTACACCGTGTCGAACTCGAAAAGGTGAAAGAACAATTCATACGAGGAAATGGCAATTCCAAGGACTACAACAAGACAAGCCAACGATCGATTGACTTTCAAAAATAAGCCTATCTCTTCAACGGGCAAATTTTTGAAAGATCACTATAAAAGGCTGAGGAGTTTAAATTGAAAAAAAAAAGGCAAGAGAGACACACAAGTGACACAAGAGACAGATCCCCGGGACCAAAAACGTTCAAGCAATTATTAGAAAATCAAATATTCTCAATCCTCAAGCCTACACTACGAAGAACATCAATCCAACACTCACCGTGAAGGAAAGATAACTTCAATCGGTTGAAGAGGAAAATATCGAAACAAGGGGTCTACATTCCACGAAGGATTGTAGGAAGGTTCAAGGTCGAACCAAGTCTTAAGCTTTTGGAGGGCTTCGTGATCAAATCCAAAGAGCTTGAGCAAGTGAGTCAGTAGTAGCAAAGCAAAAATGCCTGTGAAGAAGTTCGAGTCATACGAGAAGCCAAATGAGTGATCAAGGTGTCTCCGGATCGAGTCCCAAAGGATCAAGTCACCGTGTGATCAAGACTTGTATCTCGGACTACATTACCACTTTGTAAACCGATCATTACCTAGTGGATTCCTCCGGAGTTGGAAAAGAGAGGAGTAGAAGAATTACCCCATCTTCGAACCTCTATAAAAATTTCATTGTGTCATTTACATTTCAAAGACTTTAATTCCTGCATTTTTAATCGCTTATATCTCACGATAAATTTGCTATCCACTTGATAATTTATAAGTACTAAACCAAGCACTAAACTCTTGCTTAATCAAACTTAAGGGTGTTAAGTCTTCCGCTGAAAACAAAACCACGCTTGAGTTAATTTAGAGCCAACAAATGAGTTTTTCCATCAACAAATTGAGTCTCATTGAGAGATTAACTCTACTTGAGTGGCTAAATTGATCATCCATCAAGGACACAACTGTGTAGTATCAACTCGTATATTTAAAAGGACTAAATCGAAAATTTGGTAAGGTTTATTCAACCCCCTTCTAAACCTTACACTTACACCCCTTGGACCTACAATGAATCTAGTAAAGAGTCGAGTCTAGGTAGTGGGATGTGTGAACAAAGCTTCTCACACTCGTTTGTAACTTTATATCTAAAGTCACCGATACTTTGTAGATTCCTCCCTGGAGTAGGAGAAGAGTGGATTAGAGGTATCACCCCACCCCTTGAACTACTATAAATATTTGTGTCATTTAAATTTTACACTTTACATTCTTGTTATTCATGTTATTGTTTAACTTGCTTAATAGCTCTCCAAAAACACTAAGTGTTGATTGCTAAAACTCAAAAGGATGTAAGACTTTCACTATTATACAAAAAAAACTTATTTTCTAAAAGTTATTATTTTTCAATTTGATTTACTCTATCAACATCTATATCAAGAGATTTGTTGAGTGGTTAACTCTCCTGCTTAATATTGGCTTAACTGTCATCAATGACTTAACTGTTTTCGTAAAACTCTGATTGAAAAATCAAAAAATTATAAAGTATATTCAACCCCTCTTCAGGGTTTTACTTTGACACCTCTTGGGACCTACAAGTGGTACCAGAGCGGTTGGTTGAAAAAACCTTCCGCACTGTCTACTAAACGAGATCTCTCTTTTCAAAAACTATCAACACAATCAGTTTTTATGTTTTTAAAAGGTTATTAAAAATTGAAACAAATTTAACTCGCATTCTTGTGTTCACCATTGAAGGTAGCAATAAATGTAAGACACCATATATTGCATTCACACATCACCAAACACACACACATGTTTGTCGTGGTTATAATGAAAAAAAGAAATAAACCAACTGAGTTCACTGATAAGACTGCTGAAACTAAATTCAGAAGAGTCAATTAGTATACTCAAAATAGAAAAGTATTATGTGAGAAGAAAACAGAACTACTAAAAACCTCAAAACTTCCAAAGAAAGAAAGAAAATGAAGGGAATGATGATAGTACACCACATAAGCTGATTGGAACCCTTTCATGAAATATCAGCAGATTACCAAGTGAAAGAGGCCACAATGGCAAAGCCCTAAAGACCAATTTGGGTTATTCCCTAGGCATGCATATCAGCACACTCATGCATCTAGATATCATGCACATAAGACATAACATTTCCAACACTATCAAGAGAATGTAAATTCTCACATGCACACTCACGCATACGGACAAAAAAGAGACAATTGTATGTTCTCAAGCACTTAAGCAATTTGCAAATATTCCTTATAATTATGGAACTGAAAAGTGACAACCTCTTAGAGTCAAACCTTTTATCCATAGGTTGGTTGGATCACCATATAGTTCTAAACCCTCAGGGCCCACACATGTGTGGGTACCTAAAGTTTGATTTCTTTGATGGAGGTTCACAAGACTGATGGGTGCCAATGAATATGGTACATGGATAGTGGTTGTTCTAGGCATATGACTGGAGATAAAAGCAGCCTATCAAATTTCAAATAAGAAAAAGGAACTAAAGTTACATCTGGAAGAAATGAAGCTCTATGTGAAATCAAAGGCACAAGATCAATAAAGAAAAATAGATTGGAAATCAAGGATATTGCCTATGTTGAAGGCTTAAATTTTAACCTGCGGAGCATCAATCAACTATGTGATAAATTCTATAATGTTGGTTTCAATATAGAATTATGTCAAATAAAAGATGCAAAAAACAATGAATTTGTGATATCTGGGATGAGAAAGAAGAATATGTATGTGGTAGATTGGTCAACTGCCACTCCAAACACATGTTTGTTAGCCAAAAGCACAGTTGAAGAAACTTAGTTGTGACACGAAATTCTAAATCATCTAAATTTTAAGAGAATAAACAAGCTAGGAAGAAGTCATCTGGTTAAAGGATTACCAGACTCTATGTACAAGAAAGAAAGCATTTCTGATGCTTGTCAAAAAAGAAATCAAATCAAATCATCATTCAAAGAAAAGACAAATCCTTCATCCACAAGGATTTTACATTTGTTGCATATTGACTTGTTTGGACCGGTTGAGCCAGCAAGCATAAGTGAAAAGAAGTACACCTTAGCGGTTGTAGTTGATTATTCAAGATACACATGTACTATCTTAATTTTGTGAGAAGAAGTGAACCTTGCAAAGGTTACCTCAACAGATAAAAAGAGTTATAAATGAGAATAACCAATCAATCATCAAGATAAGATCGGATAGAAGAACCGAGTTTGTCAACGGAATTATACCTCGATATTGTGTAGAATATGGGATTTCGATGAGTTATCGATGCACATGCTTTACAAATGAAATGGAGTAGCTAAAAGAATTAACAGAACTCTCAAGAAAGTCACAAAACCATGTTAGTTGAAGTCAAGAATTTGCTAAGAGATTTTGGGTGAAGCTATTAATATAGCTTGCTACACTCGAGAATAGATGTATGTTCAAAAGGTAACTGTCCAAAACCTCTTATGAAGTTTGGATTGGAAGAAAGCCTAATGTTGGATATTTCCACATCTTTGGAAGTAAGTGTTTTATTCACAACAATGTAATAGATAATGAAAGCTTTTGATGCCAAAGTTGATGAGGCAATATTTCTTGGATAATCATCTAAAAAGTAAAGCTTATAGAGTGTTGAACAAAAGGACTATGGTCATAGAAGAGTCAATACATGCTTTGCATTTGATGAATCCAACGTCATTGTAGAAGACAATGATGAGTTAGTCAAAAAAATGAACCACCAACTATTTAGAAGTGTCCTTACACTAAGATAGCTCCTCAAGAATCGACCTGATGCGGATGAATTAGTCAATCTCTAAGAGAGATGGAAAGTTTACAAAATTGAGTATAGATGATCAAGAATAAATTGTTAAAGACAACTTAGCCGAAACTAAGTCAATCCAGTGGACTTACTCCAAATTGATGTGTGATGGATGAGAGACCATCCACTTGAGTAAATCACTGGTAATGTAAGAGAAGGAGTAATGAATAGATCAAGAGTTCAATAGGTGGCTATGTTTGCATGCTTCGTTTCTCAAATTATGCCAAAAGACTCCGCTCATCACCGTCATTGGAACAAAATGGGTGTTCAGGAGCAAGATGAATGAGGAAGGTACATTAGTTAGAAACAAAGCAAAATTGGTAGTCAAAGGGTATTGTGAAGAAGAAGGTATAGATTTTGATCAACCATTGCTCTTGTTGCAAAACTTGAAGCCATAAGGATGTTCTAGCTTATGCTGCTCACAAGAAGTTCATAGTGTATCAAATGGATGTTGAAGAGTGCATTTCTAAATGGATTAATAGAGAAAAAAGTCTATGTTGAGCAACTTCCAAGATTTGAGCAGAAGACTATAGGTGATAAAGTGTATAAGCTGAAGAAAGCAATTTATGGATTGAAGCAAGCTCCTAGAGCATGATATGATACACTGTCTCAATTTATCATAGACAATGGTTTCACTAAAAGTTGACAGACATTATATAGGATTGAGGATGGAGAGAGCATTCTCCTTGTGCAAACCTATGTAGATGATATCATCTTCGGATCAAGAGTTGTGTGACAATTCTCAAATTTCATGCAAGGAAAATTTGAGACGAGCATGCTAGAAGAATTAACTTTCTTCCTACGACTTCAAGTGAAACAAATGAAGAATGGAACATTCATTAGCCAAACTAAGTACATAATAGATATGATGAAGAAGTTTGGCGTCGAAGAGAAGTCATTTGTCCAGATATCTATGAACACTTCCATAAATTTGATCTTGTTGATGAAGGGAAATCAATAGCTCAAACAAGGTATAGATCACTCATTGGCTCATTGCTCTTTTTGACAGCCAACAAACCTGACATCACCTTTGCAGAAGGTTTAGGTGCAATATTTCAATCTACATTAAATAAAAGTCACATGACAACCATACCAAGAAGATTATGAGATATCTGAAAGAAAGCTAATAAGTTTGATTATGGTATCCTTAGGAAAAAAACCTTCAAAACTTATGGGCTACTCAGATTCAAACTATGTTGGATGTAGAGTTGACAGAAAGAGTACATCTGGTACATGTCAACTGCTTGGAAATAGGTTGGTTTCTTGGTTCAACAAGAAACAAAACTCAGTACCTACATCTACATCTAAGGTAGAGTACATTGTTGCAGGAAGGTGTTGTGCACAAGTTCTAAAGATGAGATAACAACTAAGGGATTATGATATTGAAGAAAATGAGATCTCAATTATATGTGATAACACAAGTGCAATAGCTAACACACAAAATCCAGTATTGCATTCAAGAACCAATCACATTGATGTCAAATATCATTTCATAAGAGACCATATTGAAAAGAAAGACATCAAACTGGAATATGTGTGTCAACTGAGAAACAATTAGCTGATATATTCACAAAGCCCCTATGTGAATCAAGATATGAAGAGCTAAAGAATGAACATGGTTTAATTGAGTTGAGTCAGTTTAACTAGAAGAGTAGATCAAAAGAGTAAACAATTGGGGAGAATTGAATTTCAGAAGAGTTTTAGCCTATCAATTGAGTAAAATCAGCATAATTGGTCAATCGGTAGAGTTAAGTCAACTGTACAGTTGAGTGAAGTGTTAGTTGATCACGATCGAAGATTTGTCACCAAGAGACAACATCGGACATATTAAATGGCTAGAGGACAAGATGATGTCGCATTCAATTAAGCGGGAGTATTTTTAACATGACGTCAATATCATTCAATGCTACACAAGAATCCGCAATTAAAGTTACACATCTACAAAGACTAGGTTGCTTATGATTAGACATAAATGTTGGTGGTCATTTAATGCATTCAAAAGGAGGATTGCAAGATTAAATAATGATTGTCGATCTAAATTCAAATTTTCACGGTGTTGATCACGTCCTTTCAACTCCCATATAAACCCTTTCACTCTAATTTTTCTATCCTTACGTGCAAAAAATACTCTCAGAAATTTCAAGAATTTTCTTTGCAAAAATTCCTAATCTTTCTCTGAAAACCTATCATTTTGCAATGACCCCAAAGAAATCATTTGTTGTCATGCTCTCGCCCAAGCCTTAAATTTTGCCAAGATGTCAGGAAATGTTTACTCTGGAGCCCTTATCGACGCTGATGGCTTGGTCAAGCAGTCGAGTTACCAAGCTAGGTCTCAGAAAATTGTCTCATGTTTGGAGAAGTTAAAGTATGGATATTTTAACTCGGAGATGCCACGGAGACATATTTGGAGGAGGTGGTTATGTTCTACGCCAATGTTATTGTTCAAGATGATGGCATTCACGCATTTGTGAATGGGACATCGGTTGTAATATCAGATGAAGATATGTGTGTAAGCTATTGAACTTTCCTAGATCGGTGAGTGAGTGAGTTGAATGATTACGAATTCGACCTTCAAAAGACTTGAGAAGAAGGAAAATTATAATCCCTCCGGAACAAATGATGTGGTGAGAAGAAGAGTACCACAAACCGATGGATGTGGTGTCAAAATATGTTGGCATCAAGTTTGGGTCATATGATTAGTTGTCCATGACCAAACTGTCAGTAATGTCATCTATTCTGGAGGAATTAAAGATGAATTGGGCTACATTCATTTCGGACAAACTGTGTCAAAATGTGATGAATGCAAGGTAGTTGATGGGAAATTCAAGAACATCATGTGGTATGGGTTGGTTCTTGGTTATCTGTTGGAGAAGAAAAGATTGTCTCTAAGGAAAGGGACACTATTTCATGTAAATAAGAGATTGTTTTCGAGGCAATCTCTCCGCATCACAGAATAAGGCCCATGTGAATAGGAAAGGCACTTCTGAAGGGGAAATGGCTGAAAGTCAGACAGTTGTAGCAGCCCAAGTGACAAAAAAATGAGGACAGCTGCCCTCGCAAGTCAGCTTCTTATAAGAAGCAAAAGACCATGCCAAAGGGTCGGGCCGAGGGATGAACATGATTAGTCGATTGTGGCGATTGACTTCGATAGATAAGTACTTCGATTGGCGCGAGCCATGCGAGAATAAGTTACCGAGAAAAGTGTTGAGGAAGTTGCTACCAATATTGAAGAAATATCTAATGAAGCTATTGGTGAGTCTCCTATTGAGGCAAGGGTGAAGAAGGTGACTGATAAGTTGCCAAAGAAGAAGAGATGTTGCCAAATTTGAATAAGTATCCGCGATGACTCTCCTTTATATCCGAGAATAGATGAAGCGAATTTACAATGCGCTATGTGGAAGCTCATGTAATACTCGAACCTCTTACTACTCACTTGGTCAATATTGTTCATGCATTACATGCTAGTTATGTACTATTTGCATAATCTGATTATTTTATATGACATGACTAGTTCTTTAATTTTGGAACTCACCTATAGTGCTAGTTGTCGGATTGCTAATTTAAGTAGAAAAATAAAAGTATTTATTGTTAGACCATTAGATTCTAACTATTATTGTATCCATGTGTAATAATATAATTAATGCATATATAAATTATGTGCGGTGTAATAAAATATAATTTGTATATATATATATATCTCCATATATTATATTCATACTCAATACACTACAAGAAATCGCCAAATAGCGGCGAATATTAGCGGCAGATTAGGTTAAATGCTAATAGCAACGGATTAACGACGAATTAGCAACGGAATATTGTTTCTCTTTTGATTTTTCAAGAAGCTAATTGTGAGTGATATTGAATTGAGCTTTTATATGTAATCATATAAGTTACTAGCTTAGCAACGTGAACTTTAGCCTAGATTGATAAATAAGCAAATGAGAAGAGGGTTCAACTTGGTGTTCAAAGAGGATGAGCGATTTTAACCAATTTGGTTACTCATTCCATCTGCGAGTTGAACCACATCTATATATGTCCTCTAAACTTCTTCACTTTTACCTTTTTTGGTTTTAACGAAGCAACTTTTGAAGTACTCCCCGGACTTAACGAAATCAAGTTTGGTAGTGGCGTTATCGATCGAAAGCTTCTATTTCCAGTTTGCCTCGTGAATGTCGATTCCCTTCAAATGATGATGATGGAGTATGCAAAGGCGATTCAAGAAAGTATAGATGGATACAACTAGAAGATTAATGCCCTATACGACTTGAGTGATATTACCAAGATTTTCAAGCATAGTATCTGTAGACAATTGTATTTTATATTATAGATTATATATGGATGTATTGCGGATTTCTATAACTAAAAATGTTTGGCATGGATTTTTGTAAAACATATATTATATTGGCTATTATTGATAGTTTAAATAGTTTATGTAAATGATTTTTATAAATTGAACGTGAATTGTTATTACAGGTTTTTAATTATAAAAAATAAAAAATATTATAAAAATAGCGAATCCGTCGCTATTTAATTAAATTAGCGACGGAAATATCCGTCGCTAATGTTAAAACAAATGTTATTTGGCGCAATTTAGCGACGGATTATTCCGTTGCTAAATTTAGCAACGGATTTGTCCGCCGCTAATTAAGCCGCTAATTAAATCGTCCATTTTGTCGCGCAAATTCATGATTGGCGGCGGATTTTTATCATTTTAGCGACGGATTTTTCCGTCGCCATTTAGCGACGGATAGTCTATTCCGTCGCTAATGAATTAACGATTTAACTAAATAAAGACGGAAAAATCCAAGTAAGCTAATCCGTTGCTAAACATTTTAGCGACGGATTTTATAGGTTTAGCGACGGAAATTTCCGTCGCTATTTTGCGATTTTCTTGTAGTGATAGGTACAATATAATATATATATATATATATATATATACACATGTAGGACTAAATTTATGTGTATATGTAGTACATGAAAGACACGTGTGTGTATGTGCAAGTACACGTAATCAACATTTGGTTTTGCAACATGGTGGGTTGCTTATATTTGATATGGTATTTTCTTGGGATAAAGATAGATATGTGCATATGAGTTTTTATTAACCTTAATCACCTTCAGTTTATGAGAGAACAAAATGATACATAACTATTACTAACAAAAGAAAAAAAAAAAAGCACGCTGAAAAACAAGCGAGAATATAAAGAGTGAAGATGATCTACAAAACTATATTTGATCTTTCCTTTTGTCAAAATCTGTACATCTTATGTCTTATGTAGTTATCTACCATTATATATAACCAAAGATGATTCTAAATATTATATATAGAAGGAAGTCATGGACTAGCTAATCTTATCCGTGGAACTAAAAGTATAACTATGATTATTAGAAATTTGTGATTAAGGTTTGAGCCTGAATAATTTTAACATAATAGATTAGTCAAATTAGTTAAATAAAATATCATATATTGGTTTATAGAGCCATATGCAAAAATATAATAATAGTTCACTCTATAATTCCATATAATTATTTGTTCCAAATTCTAACGTCTTGATTTTCTATCAATTTTTTCTAGTGTGATTTGATCATAATAATACCAGGATAACTTAAACATTAATTTTAATTTTCTAAAGAATTTCTACTAATGAGTTTTAATAAACACGGGATCATCGAATTATGAAGGATTTCATCTACTAATGAAAAAAACAAACAAATGGTGCATATAAAGTTTAAAAAAACAGTTATGAATATATTAAAAATAATACAAGTAATGAGATAGCTATAAGTGTGTCTATATATTTCAGATTACAACAAATTAATAGAATAGAAATATGCTTTGTTTATATTAGGAACCATACATATAGCTTAATAGAAAATCGTTAGAACTAATTTCGATACCTGGAGAATTAATACAAGAACATAGTTATAGCAATTAAGTGGTATTAAATTATTTCTACAATAAAATAAACAAGAAAAAGAAAAAAAAAGATCAAGGTATTTCAGAGATTCAAATAAGCCCGACTAAATTTAAAATTTAAAGTCTTTTATGATATGGTTCAGTAATTAAACTTGCCAAAATGAGAGTGAAGATTAATATTTTTATCAATACAAATTATTCACAAACTTTGAACATCACAATGACAAACTTGTAAGTAGGCCACAGACTGTGTAAGGTAAGTAAAAATCCATCTGCAACTATAATTCACGAACATAGTATTGTTTGAATTATTTATATCATATGTGACATTGATATCTTGTTGTATTTATTTGGGTATTATATGTGGTATAATTGGCTTGAATGATGTTGCAATATGGTGCTTGGAGATCTATTGAACACGCCATTCACAACATTTGCATGTGCGTGCATATTACAAGAGGATGTTCGCGTGCACAAAAATATTTTTAATAGAAAATGGATGTTTGTTGACCACTGCTAGCGCACCAAGGCATGTTGGACATGCTTATGATATATGTTTAGGTACAACATGTGGGATATTTCCTGGTGAACACGGGGCTAGATGGGACATGGGCTCTCGGAGGGTCACAGGAGGATGGTCCATTTGTGGGTACCCATATAATGAACCTGGGGTGGGATACTTCTTGACGAACACAGGGGACGTAAGTAGGGGACCCTTGGTTGGGTCACGGGAGGATGGTCCACACGTAGCTTTATAATGATATTATTGGCCATTTATATTGTTATGTGCAAAACTCTTTTCCGGTGCATAGTAGTTGGGTCAGGGCCCCAAATGAAAAAAAATAATTTGAGAAAAGTATTACGATTCATGGATTTACATTTTACCATTACATGTTCGAAAAGCATTGCTATTTCTTTGACATTCATGATTTTTACTTGTTGAGCTTTAGCTCATGTATTTCATGCACTGCAGGTGAGCACGAGAATGTCTGAGTCTTTGGCTTACTGTACAATGCTGAAGCTTCTTCAAGTTTTGAGGATCATGGATATGGATGATGACCTGTCAGGCGTGTTAGTGGGTTCATTTTGGTGTTGCTTCTGTTGTGCTATATGCAGGAACTCGTACTATTTATAACTTTTGAAACTCTATTTTAAATATATGTAAATAGTGTGTTGGTTTGAGTTTTGGACTTGTATATTTAGTCATCGTGTTTACGAACAGACATGGTTGACTGGACTTTTGTTTTCAAATGGTAAAATCCTTGTTGCGGTGTACAAGGTTCATTTCGTTGTTAAATGTTCGTTTATTAAATTGTCACATGAAAAAGAAAAAAAATTCACGTTCTTATAAATAGAGCCTATGTTCTCAAATTATACTTTTTATATATTTTATAATAGTAGTAATAGGTGTGGGTTTGACAGAGTGGTAGTAGAGCCCGACTACGGGTTACAGTAGACTATCCATGTTCATTAACTCAAAACTCGTGGAGCACGATCATGCCAACAACTTTTATTTTATTGTTTGATACATTTTATGTTTCATGATGTTATATTAGCCATGTGTTATTAGGTTGTTCCTAAGACTGTGTTTACCGCTATGGTGAGAACTAGAGGTCGAGTAGCGGGTGGGGATAGAAACTAAGGAGGGGAGACCCTATACTAACTAGTGATTGAGATCTTGTCATAACTCGCCTTATGGAGCTCATCCAATGACAATCAACAAATTCAACAACTCATCCATCGTGAGGGATACAATTGGAGAACAAATAGCGAAAATGAATCAACCGTACCAAAGGGCGGATCAAGTCGAGATAGTACGATAAAGATTCGAAAGCTAAATCCACCAACCTTTGAGGATGCAATAGATCCCACATTGCGAAAGATTGGTTGCAAACTCTAGAGAACATGTTCCTGTGCAGCAGGGTCCTAGAAGAAGAGACGGTAATGTGTGATTCGTTTATGCTTCGTGGAAGCGCATGACATAGGTGGGAGACGATGAGAAGCATAGAATATGCTATGACAATGGCCTGGGAAAGATTTAAAGAACTATTAGATAACATGTTTCAATACAGTAGGGTCCCGAGAAGAAGAAAAAGTAATGCATGCTTCGTTTGTTCTACGTTGAAGTGCGAGAAATTGGTGGGACACGATGAAGAGTATAGAAGATGCAATGACAATGACACAGGAAAGATTTAAAGAACTATTCGAAACAAATACTTCATTGCTCCTCTTCGTGTGATGAAGATGAACGAGTTCATAAAACTACGCCGAGAACTATGATCGTATCGGCGATTACACTCGCAAATTTGAAGATTTATGCGGGTTTGCCACTCATATGGTTAGCACTGACACACTAAAAGTAGAGAGATTTCTTGAAGGTCTGAGGCTAGAATTATACAGAGATGTCAGTATGGCAGGAATTCAAGGAGTAACATATTCACAAGTTGTTGAGAGAGCACTGGTAGCGGAGCAAGCTGAATTAAGGATTTTTGTGCCCAGGAAGCTGAGGCGTTAATTCAAACAAGGACTTGGACAAAAATGGATGGGAAGTCAAAGGAAAAGAGTTTTTCAAGTTCAAAGAACAACATAAACCTATCTTTCAACCACGTCAAGGATAACAACAATGGGAACTAATTAAGCGTCAAAGAGTTGTTCAGGGTAAATCACTTATAACACTACCTTTTTGCCCTAGGTGCAAGAGTCAACATACTGGAAGTTGCACGGTAGATACCATGAGATGTTTTACGTGTGGGATGCCAGGATATTTTGCTAGTGCGTGCCCTAATAGGCTAAATTCTACGGGGCAAAAGAATATGCCAACCAGAGCATTCACTATCACGGAGTAGACGTAGAGGCTAACCCATCAATCATTACATGTAAACTTCTTATATTTGACACCCCAATATTTGTGTTATATGATTCGGGAGCTACACATTCTTTTACATCCACTAAGTATGTGAGGAGACTAGGTAGGACACCTAATATAGTCAAGTAGGTTACAATGTAACAATTCCCTCGTGTTAGGAAATTTATTTGTAAGATTTTGATAATACCATGTAAAACTTATATTAGGAAGTTGGAACTCCATTTTCCTTGTAATTCTATGTTGTAATAGATAGGATCAAAAAGCCGAGTAAAGTCGGCTATGTCAAAGAATACAAGAAGTTAACTACGACTAGAGTGAAAACTCCACTGTCTCGGTGAGTATGGCCAAGATGGAAGATTAGAGCTCGATCAAGGAGAGCCACCGAGGAACAACTCGTGTGAAGTATGAAGGAGTGTCAATCAAGTCTCGTAAAAGAAGCCAAGTCTATCGATTGAAGTGACATTGAGTCATTCCCATGATTGGAGTAGACTCAAGTCAAAGGGGTAAAGGCCGCAATCAAGTCAAGACAAGTGACATTGATCCATTGGAAGGAAGTCAAGGATATTACTTAATATAGTAATAAGTCCAAGTTAAGTCTTAAAGTGTTTGGCCCGAAACATGAAAAAGGAAAAAGCCAATGGGAAACACTGGAGCATGTGTTAGACCTACTGTACAAAGTCCGCAGAGCCATTTAATACGAGGAAGGGTCAACATCACATCTCTGCGGATCCAAGAAAAGACAAGCCAATGAACAAGAAGTGTCATATTAAAAATAGCCTTTCTCTTGAGGCAAATTTTCAAATGAGCACTATAAAAGGCGACAAGCATTTGAGAAAAGGTGACTTGAACCAAGCACGAACGAATCAAGCAATATTCAAGCAAGCATAACCTGCAATATTCTCAAAGCTTATCATAGAATTCCTCAAGCCTAAAATTCAAGGAACTCAATCCAACACACGGTGAAGGATAGATTACTTCAACCATTGAAGAGGAAAAGTTTAAGAACGAAAAGGGGTCTACTCACCAAGTTGAAGGAAATATAGAAAGGTTCAAGGTCGAACCAGGAGTTTCAAATTTATTGGAAGGATGTGTGATCAATTCCAAAGACTTGAAGGGAGCTGAAGTAGCAAGGCAGATGCCTTGTGAAGAAGAAGCGAGTTGCGGGAGAAGCCATTGTGTGATCAAGGTTGTCTCTAGATCTGGAACTACTTTGTAACTTGATATGTTACCTAATGGATTCCTCCAGGAGTTGGAGAAGAGTGGATTAGAGAAATTACCCCATCCTCGAACCACTATAAATTTACTTGTGTCATTTACTTTCAGCATTTACTTTCTTGCTTATATTTCCATATCTTCGATAAGTTATATTGCTATCTAACTAATAATAACAAGTGTTAAAAACTAGCTTTAAATTAACTAAGAGTGTTAATTCTTCCTTTGTAAAAATCAAATCACCAAAAAGTTTAGTGTTAGGCGATGCGACTACGTTATACTATCAATAGCTCAATCGAGTTTGTTGAGTGGGTAACTTTGCTGAAGAAATCCAACCTAGTTGTCCCCCAAGGACACAACTGATTTGAGTAAACTCTGTTGAAATTCTTAAAAAGACTAAAAGTGAAAATTTGGTAATGTTTATTCAACCCCCCTCCTTCTAAACCTTACACCACACTCTTTGGGACCTACAAGTGGTATCATAGTGGCTGGTTCATTGAGCCTTCCACACTGGTTACTGAACTAGATCTCAATCTTTTTTCAAAAGGTTTAACACTTGTGTTTTCAAAGTCTTTCATTTTTAAAAGCAAAGTTATTATCATGGAAGCAAATCTAACTCGTATTTCTATGTTTCTTTGGAAGAGTTTAATCATTTGGAAGATTTGTATGCGAGCCCATCTATTAGCTTTACACGATGAAATGTGGCTTGTAATAGAGGATGGGCCATTGCAAATACTCAAAGTCAATACTGATGTAAGAAGAGCACCTCCAGCTGAAGGAGAGGATGCTGCAGCAGAGGCTAGACCAGCCTTGGTTGAAAAACCTCGCACTGAATGGACTAATGAAGATAGAAAGAGATATAACTTGGACAATATGGCCAAGGATATTCTCTACAAGACGTTGGACAAGGCGATGTTCAACAAAGTCAAGTCATGCAGATCAGCCAAAGAAATTTGGGATAAGTTAACCCTGATTTGTGAAGGATCAGAACAGATTAAAGAGAATAAATTAATCATTTCTTTGTTCAAAAATTTGAGAATTTTAAAATGCTTGCAGGTGAAAGTCTGGATCAGCTGGATACCAGATTCACAGAGATAACAAATGAGTTTTAAACTCTTGGGAAAGAGTACACTCAGAAGGAGATGTGCATGAAGATACTAAGAGCCCTCCTAGCTGAATGGGAAATAAAGGTCATGGCCCTGAGACATTCAATGGACCTCTCAAGAACATCTAATCATGAGCTATTCTCGGACCTCAAAGCCTACGAATTTGAGTGAGAAGGAAAGAGCAAGAGGAAAACAATTTGAACCCAAAAAACCTACCGTTGTTGTGAAAAGGAAGAAAGCTAAGCCAACGGAGACCATGACCATGAGGAAATTGCCCTCATGGTAAAAAGATTCGACAAGTTCTTCAACAAGAACTATAAAAGGAAAAAAGGGTGAAACTGTTAGAAAAATGTTTTTATCTTGATTTTGATGATTTTGTTTAAATGGGTTTTTTACACCAAAACAATATTTCCAAATGTTATCCAAATACTCCAAATTGATTTAAATATTTTTTAATAATTTTTCGGAGTATTTCTTGAAATTTATTTTTGACAAAAATTGGACAACACTTCTGTTTCGTAGTCAACCGGTCGTCTAAGAGGGCAACCCGTGCCTGAAAGTTGAAAACTGAAATAGAAACGAACTTGGAACAAAAATAGGGCTAGGCAACCGGTCGACCTCAGTCGACCGGTAGCTGAACAAATCTATTTTTCTCTGTATTGATTTTATTGGCAGGGTGACCCGTACATAAGGGGGTCAACCGATCGAGCCCTTGTTCGACCAGTCCAATGCCCCCTGGACTGGTCCAACACCCTTATTTATTATTCCAAATCTCATATTAAATTTTTAAACTTTCGAATTTTCAACAGGTCAACCGGTCGACCTATGATTTCTGACAGCAACATTCTATTCGTTGTTCATCCATTATCTGTCATGATCTACTTTTAATTCTTAACCATTATTGTAGATCTTTTGATCCTTCTTTTGTAGACAAAAGTGAAGATAGATGAGCCTATGTTGGAGATCCAATCTTGAAGACTCCTTATAAATACATGAAGGCTTTGAAGGATCAAACACAACAGACAAGCTATCAAACAAGAAATTCACAACAAAATTCTCATTCTTTCTTAGCATACTTCTTGTTGTATTTTTAATCCTAGTTTTACACTTGCACGTTTTGAGTATTAGGCTTCCTTCTTTATTACACTTGCACTTTTGAGTTGTAATATTTTCAAACAAAGTGTAATCTTGATTGTAATTCTCAATCATCCAAAACAAGACATCCTTGTTAGTGTTCTTGTGGTAAGAACACACTTGGGTGATTTTAGGTGTTGAAGAGTGTGGTACTCTTCATAGGTGAAAAAAGATTGTGGTAATCTTCAAGGTGGTGTTGTAAGAAGAGTGTGGTGCTCTTCAAGGTGAAGTTGTAATAGTTTGGTACTATTAATAAAATCCTTTTTTCTTTTTTCGAAATCCACTTCGGATATACCAGGGTGGCAGAAGATTAGGCTTTAGGTGGGTTGAATTTCTCTAAATCAATGTGTTTGTTTATATTTCATCACTTTCATTTTTGTTGTCATTCTTCATTCTAAAAAGAGGGCGAAAATCCGAAAATCGGCATAATCTATTCACCTCCCTTACAGATTATCGTAGCCATTTGGACTAACAAGTGGTATCGAGTCAAACTCGCTTTTCTAAATGGTTTTATTCAAGAAGAAGTCTATGTAAAACAACCTCCGGGTTCGAAATTTTTAAGGCCAAATGATGTTTACAAACTTAAAAAGGCCTTATATGGTTTAAAACAAGCACCCCAAGCATGGTATGATAGACTTAGCTCTTTTCTTTTGGAAAATGGATTTACTAGAGATAAAGTTGATACTACTCTTTTTGTTTTTTGAAACAGGGAAAGATTGCTTATTAGTTCAAATTTACATAGATGATATTATTTTTGGTGCCACTAATGAATCTCTTTGCAAGAAATTTTCCAAGTTGATGCAAGGTGAGTTTGAAATGAGTATGATGGGGAGCTCAATTTCTTCCTTGGACTACAAATAAAGCATTGTCAAGAAGACATTTATATCTCACAATCAAAGTATACAAAAGACCTTTTAAGAAGTTCGAAATTGAAGAAGGAAGAACCGTCACCACTCCAATGGCAACCAACATCAAGATCGACAAGGATGAGAAATGTAAATCGGTAGACCAAATAAAATATCGAGGTATGATTGGTAGTTTACTTTATTTAAATACAATTAGACCCGATATTATTCATGTCGTATACCTATGCACTCGATTTCAAAGCAATACCAAAGAATCTCATTTAAGTATCGTTAAAAGAATTTCTTGATATTTGAAAGGCACTATTTCTTATGGCTTGTTTTATCCAAAGAATGAAAATTTTTCTTTAAAGGGATATAGTGATTCGGATTATGCGAGAAATATTGATGATCGAAATAGTACTTCCGGATCATGTCAAATTTTAGGCGATTACCTAGTATCTTGGTTTTCTAAGAAACAATATTGTGTATCTTTATCTACTGGCGAAAGCCGATTATATTTCCGCGGCTTTTTGTTGCACTCAACTTCTTTGGATGAAACAAACCTTAGCGGATTATAAATGTTCCTTCGAAAATGTTCCAATTTTTGTGATAAAACATCCGCTATAAACATTGCTCAAAATCCGATTCATCATAACCGAACTAAACATATTGAGGTTCGACATTATTTTTAAGGGATTGTGTTTCTAAACAAAAAATTGAGATGTGCTTTATTCCGTCTCAAGATCAACTCGCGGATATTTTTATAAAGTCATTATCCACCGAGAATGTTTTCTCAATTCGAGCTCGTTTAGGCATAATGCATATTGAATAAAGTCTATATTTTCATTTTTGATGCATTTTAAAACTTTGGGGCTGAAAAATAAAATTTTTTCGTCCAAGAAAAACTCTTCAGGGACTGGTCGAGGCAGGGGCTGGATGGTCAAACGACACAAAGGTCGACCCTTGTCGACCAAGGCATTTTTTTCTTCTTCTTAAATCGCGTCTGTCTCTCAAATCTTCACAAAAAGATTTTTGCCCCTTTCTTTCCTAACCTGCGAAATTTTCAATTTCTCAATAAAATCTTCAATTCTTCAATTGTTGTTGTTAATCACTCTACTTTTGTAAGAATTTTACTTCTATGGCACCTCCAAAGAATTCTACCGGTGAAAATCCCAATCCCAAAAGAAGAAGAGCCGGAGAGGGTAATTCAAATACTCGCCAAGAATAAGCCAAACAACGAGAAATTCGAGCTACACAAAGGAATATAGATCGGAGCAACGTGAAAATGCAAAATCCCAACTTACCCGGTCTAAATTGCCAAGCTCCGGCTACAATTTCAAAGGATAATGTCAAATGGGCAAAAAGTAAGAAATCTATATCATCTCAAACTCCTCGTCTTTCTAATGAAAGTTTATTAATAAATTTGCGGAGAAAACATTTGAGGAGATAGAGTTGAGCAATAAGTTGATTGGGCGAACTAAAATATGTCGGTTTGGTACATTTTCAAATGAATTTCCTACGATTAGAGGCTTTTTTCTGACGCAAGGGTGGATGTATTTGTGGGAACACCCTTTTGTGATGTATGATGATGAGCTTATTATGCTATTTCATACAAATTTGTGGATTGAGTATGATTTGAATGACAAGCCGATTGCTATGAATTTATTTGTTAAAGGGCAACATTTTTGTTGGGCCTAATGATATATGTCGGTTATTGAATGTTCGTGATGGAGGTTGGGATTATTTTGGTTGTTCTCATTGGAATGATGAGGTTTTTGGTGTGTCTTTAGAGGAGATTAAGACTTATTTGGGTGTTTGGCCGAATTTTACACTTTTAGCCATGACTACCGAGCTACGTTTGATTTCTATGATTGTGGCATATTGTATTTGTGGAAAATCTGTGAAATTGCCCAATAATATGGACTATTTCTTGACTTAGAAAATCTCCAAGGGGGAGTTATCAATTTTGGGGCTATTTTAATCCAATGTTTTATTAAATCAAGTACTCGAGGAAATAAGAAATTTTCTATGGGAAATTGGATTTGCAAATCGCTATTACAGTCCGGACTACCTTCTTCAGAATTCAACTCCCAAATCATTCATGACGACTTTGATAATGACAACGCTCAACAAATGATTCAGATGCGTAGGACAATGCCCAAACGTCCTACTAAGTCGGCTAAAGAAAAATCACAGGCATCATCATCACAATATCCGAATGATATTTTTGATGATGACGGCCGAGAGATTGGCGGGGGTGGTAACAAAGGCAATCCGGAGGGTAATACCGTGCCGAGATTCGAATGATGATGTTATAGGGCAACTTCAAGCTCGTTGTATGACTCTTGAAACGGAAAATTCAAGGTTAAAAAAATCTGTTGGAAAGTTGAAGAAGTTTATTAAAGAACTCCTTCCAACTGCGTGTTTCTCCTCCGACGATGAGTGATCCATCTCTTTTATTTTGCTTAGTTGTTGAATTGTTGTTTTTATCTCTAACTCTTGACTAGTGTAAAACTTTTGTAATGCACTACTTTGATGCTTATTTTTACTATTTTTTCTATGCTAATGGTATTTTTGATGATTCCAAAGGGGGAGAAAACTTGTCTTGAGCCTAAAGTATTTGATAAGGTAAAAGAGCATGTAAAAGCTCACAGAAAAAGCTCGTGGACATAAAAGCCAGATTTCAAAAGCTGGAGCTTTTGTAATTTATGTATTCCCTTGTTTTCGTCTAGCTATGCTTCTAATAAGTTTATTTTGACAGGGGGAGCTTTTAAGTTTTTTTAGACCTTAAAAAGCTCTTAAGAAAAGCTCTTATGAAAATAGCTTTTTTGGTGGTACAACTTCTTATATCTTTGTTCCCTAAAATATTTTATCTTGTTACTAATGATTTTCATTGACAGGGGAAGTTTTTAAGATATATAGATTCTTAGCTATTTTGTAAAAGCCGTAGCTTTCATACCTTAAATTTCAGCTTTTTGTGTGCTTTTATTAAGCTTATTGATAGGGAGAGCCTCTTTAAACTTCTTTTGTAAAATTTTTCTCTCTTCCTTGTCAAAACTTTATTTTTAATCAATGTTGCTTAAAATGGATAGACTATTTTTTCGAATAAAAACTTATTCGATTTTGTAAAATTGTTTTGGGTTGTAATCATCAAAAAGGGGAGTTTGTTATAAAGATGTTTTTATCTTGATTTTGATGATTTTGTTTAAATGGATTTTTACACCAAAATAATATTTCCAAATGTAGTCCAAATACTCCAAATCGATTTAAATGTTTTTTAATAATTTTTCGGAGTATTTCTTGAAATTTATTTTTGACAAAAATCGGACAACACTTCCGTTTCGAGGTCAACCGGTCGCCCAATAGGGCAACTCGTGCCTGAAAGTTGAAAACTGAAATAGAAACGAACCTGGAACAAAAATAGAGGCGGCGGCCGGTCTACCAAGGTCGACCGGTAGCTGAACAAATGAGTTTTGTTCTATTTCTCTTTGTATTGATCTTATTGGCAGGGTGACCAGTCCATAAGGGGGTCGATCGATCGAGCCCTTGTTCGACCGGTCCAACGCCCCCTGGACCGGTCCAACACCCTTATTTATTATTCCAAATCTTAGATTAACTTTTTAAACTTTTGAATTTTCAACAGGTCAACCGGCCGACCTATGTTTTTTGACAGCAACATTCTATCCGTTGTTCATCTATTATCTGTCATGATCTACTTTTAATTCTTAACCATTATTGTAGATATTTTGATCCTTCTTTTGTAGACAAAAGTGAAGATAGAGGAGCCTATGTTGGAGATCCAATCTTGAAAACTCCCTATAAATACCTCAAGGCTTTGAAGGATCAAACACAACAGACAAGCTATCAAACAACAAGAAATTCACAACAAAATTCTCATTCTTTCTTAGCATACTTCTTCTTATATTTTTAAGCCTAGTTTTACACTTGCACATTTTCAGTATTAGGCTTCCTTCTTGATTACACTTTCACTTTTGAGTTGTAATATTTTCAAACAAAGTGTAATCTTGATTGTAATTTCCTATCATCGAAAACAAGACATCCTTGTTAGTGTTCTTTGTGGTAAGAACACACTTGGGTGATTTTTAGGTGTTGAAGAGTGTGGTACTCTTCATAAGTGAAAGAAGATTGTGGTAATCTTCAAGGTGGTGTTGTAAGTAGAGTGTGGTGCTCTTCAAGGTGAAGTTGTAATAGTTTGGTACTATTAATAAAATCCTTTTTTCTTTTTCGAAATCCACTTCGGATATACTGGGATGGTAGAAGATTAGGCCCTAGGTGGGTTGAACTTCTCTAAATCAACGTGTGTTGTTTATATTTCCGCACTTTCATTTTTGTTGTCATTCTTCATTCTAAAAAGAGGGCGAAAATCCAAAAATCGGCATAATCTATTCACCCCCCTTCTAGATTATCGTAGCCACTTGGACTAACAGAAACCTCCAAGAGACATTCAGCACCTTCCAAAGCAAAGGAGGACAGACCGCCCAAGAGAGCTGACTATCAGAGAGCTGATAATCAGAGAACCGAGAGAGCTGATCAGAGAGCTGAAAACCTGTGTTGGAATTGCACACAACCAGGACATTTTGCTGTTGACTGTTCCTGTTCACCACTCAACAAATATAGAAATGAGGAAGAAAGAAGAGTCCTTAGGGAAATAAGACAAGAAAAGAAGAAAGCCATGTTAGCTGCTGAGACTGCTGAGCTAGCCAAGTTTAAAGAGGCATCAGACTAGGATAGCAGTGAAGTTGACTACTCAAGTGACACTGAGGAAGAGGCTTTGATCTGCCTCATGGCTAAAGAACAAGATCAAGAAGATGAGGTACATTCTAACTCGTCTCATTCTGATTCAAGTGATAGTGATTGCGATACACACACTTCATCATCCACAGATCTTTATGATTCATTAGGCAAAATGATGAAAGATTTTGAGCACATTAAAACCTCACACACACTTTTGAATGAGGAGAACAACCACTTAAAGCCAAAACTCACAAACACAAAAGAGATGAGTACTCTAAGTCATATAGGCGATGAGAACACTAAGTCAAGGTTGAAAATACAAAGGTCTTAGCAGAGTTAGTCACACGAGAAAAGAGAAAAAGATCTTAAAAATGTGATTACCTCATTCACAAAAGCATCAAAATCATTGGATGAACTTATTATCAGTCAAAAAGAGTGTGGAGACAAGACATGCATAGGATTCAATTCCTTTGTGTATAGTCAAGCTCCAAGAGTGATTTTGGAAAAATGATCCTCAAGCAATGAGGGAATCCAAAAGCCCAAAACACCATATGTTGCACCAACATCCACACCAAAATATAATCACAATCATACTTGCCTTGGTTATAAGGGAAAAGGAAAGAAGCCGATGAGAGTATCTTTGAAAGGACAATGAGAAGAAATTCAGACAAGTCCATCAGCAGACCCCTAACAGAAAATAATCTGTAAGAGCTAAACAGAGCTACCAAAAGCCATAGAAATTTCATCAAAGAAATACATATGATGCGAATGGTAGAAACTATCTAAACCAAGTGATTGGAATAACCATGTGAAATATCAGCAAAGACCTATGGGATACAAGCCAAAATGGCAAAGACCTCAACCTCAACAAAGGTCATTCCCAAGGCAAAGGAGCTATTATCCGCACACTTATGCACCCAAGCACTACATCCAGAAATTCCACAACTACCCCAAGAAAGCAGCTGCTAAAACAAACACACAGGCATACAGACAAAAGAGATAGTTGTATGATCTTAAAACCCCCAAGCAAATTGCTAATGTGCATTATGATTATGGTACTAGTGGATGGCAACCACTTAGAGTCAGATCATCTGGCTATAGGTTGGTTGGAGCATCTTATAACACTACCCCCCCAAGACCTAGACAAGTATGGGTACCTTAAAACTGATTTAGTTGATTGAAGGTTCAAGGAACAACTGAGTGCCAAGGAAACGGTACATGGATAGTGGTTGTTCCCGGACATATGACAGAAATAAAAGAAATCACAAGATTCAAGGAGATCAAAGGTGCAAAAGTCATATTTGGAGGAAATGAAGCTCCGGGGAAGATCAAAGGCACAAGATCCATCAAGAAGAATGGACTAGAGATCACGATGTTACATATGTTGAAGGCCTCAACTTCAACCTATTAAGCATCGCCTAACTCGTGACAAAGGCTATAATGTAGGATTCAACATGGCGATATGCCAGATCAAAGATGTTGAATCTAATGAAATTGTGCTGCAAGGAACAAGACAAAAGAATATGTATGTAGTAGATTGGTCCACTGCTACACCAAGCACGTGTCTGCTAGCAAGGAGTACAGCTGAATCCAGTTGGATGTGGCATAAGAAGCTGAGTCACCTGAATTTCAAGACAATCAACAAGCTTGCAAGGAGTCATCTTGTGGAAATATTGTCAGACTCAGTGTACAAGAAAGAAAGAATATGTGATGCATGCCAGATGGGAAAGCAAATCAAGTCATCATTCAAGGATAAGCCAAGTCATTCTTCAACCAGGATATTGCATCTGTTGCATATGGATTTATTTGGTCCTGTTGAGCCAGCTAGCATCAGGGGAAAGAAATACACCTTGGTGGTGGTGGATGACTGTTCAAGATATACACGGACAATTTTCATGTGTAAAAAGAAGAAAACACTGCAGAAGTTGCCTCAGCTGATGAGAAGAGTTCAAAATGAGAAGAGTCAAACCATTATAAAGATAAGATCTGACAGGGGAACTGAGTTTGTCGATGGGATTATAACTCAGTATTGTGTTGAAAATGGTATTTCTCATGAGTTATCAGCAACAAGAACTCCACAGCAGAATGGAGTAGCTGAAAGAAGGATCATAACTCTTAAGGAAGTCAAGGACAATGTTAGTGGGCCGGGATTGTCTAAAAATTTTGGGGTCAAGCCATAAATCTATACTCGGAATAGATGCATGATTAACAAGAATTAACCAAGACTCCCTATGATATTTGGATAGGGAGAAAGCCAAATTTTGGATATTTCAAGATATTTGGATGTAAATGCTTCATCTACAACAATGGCAGGACAATCTAAGGGCTTTTGATGCTAAAGCGATGAAGGTATCTTTTATGGATACTCACCGAGAGAGTAAAGTTTATAGAGTGCTAAACAACAGACTATGGTTACGGAAGAGTCTATCCATGTGGTATTTGATGAGCCAAATGTGAATGGAGAAGACATTGATGAGTTAGGCCGATAAGCGTAATCAACCAACTATGCGAAAGAGTCCTTATGTTGAAGTAGAAGTGAGAGCACTCAACCCCGATTATGATGAGATAGCGAGAATCTCAAAGACAAATTGGAAGGTCTTGACTAAATGATGATGAAGAAGTTGTTCAAGACAACTTTGTCCGCAAGACGATCAATCCAAAGCAGACTTACTCCAACCTAATGTGAGATGGCCGAGAGACCATCCACCTGAGTTAATCATTGGAAATATTAGAGATGGCATAAGAACCATATCCGAGAACAACATGAAGCAATGTTCACTTATTTTATTTCCCAAATAGAGCCTAAAGATGTGTCTCAAGTATTGGAAGACACACATTGATTCAGGCCATGCAAGAAGAGCTAAATCGGTTTGAGAGAAACAAAGTATGGGAATTAGTTCAAAGGCCAACCCACCAAAATGTTATTGGTACAAAGTGGGTATTCGAAGCAAGATGAATGAGGAAGGATCTGTTGTCGAAAATAAAGCAAGATTGGTAGCCAAAGCGTATTGCCAAGAAGAAGACCTATATTTTGATGAAACCTTTGCTCTGTTGCGATTGGAAGCAATAAGGATGTTTCTTGCTTATGTTGCACATAAGAACTTCACATCGTATATCAAATGGATGTGAAGAGTGCATTTCTAAATGGACTGTTAGAGGAAGAAGTCTATGTTGAACAACCTCTAGGTTTGAGCAAAAACTATTGGAGATAAACTCAACAAGCTCAAGAAAGCATTGTATGGATTGAAACAAGCACCAAGAACATGGTATGATACATTGTCTCGCTTTCTAATCTAAATGGATTCACCAAAGGCAAGGGTTGACAACACTCTTCAGATTCAAGATGGAGAGAGTATATTGCTTGTTCAAATATATGTGGATGATATCATCTTTGGATCCACAAACAAAGAGTCTATGTGACAAGTTCTCAAACCTAATGCAAGGCAAATTTGAGATGAGCATGATGGGAGAGATGACTTTCTTCTTAGGACTTCAAGTCAAGATTGAAGGATGGAACCTTGATAAGCCAAACCAAGTATACCGAGATTTAATGAAGAAATTTGGTATGGAAGAGAAGTCATCATGAAGATTCCTATGAATACATTAGTCAAGATGGACATGGATGCGGATGGCAAAGGTGTTGATTAAACTAGATATAGAGCCCTCATTGGATCATTGCTCTATTTAATAGCAAGCAGGCCAGACATTACCTTTGTAGTAGGTGTATGTTCTAGATTTCAATCTGCACCAAAAGAGAGTCACATGACTGCAACTAAGAGAATCTTAAGGTATTTGAAGGGATGCCAAGAAGTTGGCTTATGGTATCCAAAGGGATGAGAATTCAAGGTCGGCGGGTACTTAGACTCGATTATGTTGGATATAGAGTTGACAGGAAGAGTACATCAGGTACATGTCAAATGCTTGGAAACAGATTAGTTTCCTGGTTCAGCAAAAAACAAAATTCAATAGCTACATCCACAGCTGAAGCAGAGTACATAGTTGTGGGCAGCTGTTGTGCCCAAGTCTTATGGATGAGACATCAGCTGAGAGACTATGATATTGAAGCAAGAGGGATTTCAATTATGTGTGATGACACTAGTGCTATTGCAATCACTCAGAATCCAGTGTTGCACTCAAGAACAAAGCACATTGATGTCAGATATCATTTTATAAGAGATCATGTTGAAAAGAAAGACATATTCACAAAGCCCTTATGTGAATCGAGATTTGAAGAGCTTAAGAATGAGCTAGGGTTAATTGAGCTGAGTTAGGATACTCAGAAGACTCAATCAGCAGAGACAAAAGAAGAAAGAATGAAAAATGAGCAAGTTTCACATTTCAGCCAAGTGAAACAGCCTAGACGGGAAATCAATTGTATCGAGTTAGCTGACAGCTGAGTGATATAATATGAAGAGAGAAGCAGAGTTAAATCACGGATGAGCGAATCTCATCGTCATCCACTTTCGCGTTCATGTAGAATATCGCAACCTCCTCTAGATATGTGTGAGAAAACTCCATGGAGAGAAAGTCCTTCAGACCAGACTTCTCGAGTTTCTCAGCTATCTTCTTCACCAGGGCTCCATAAACACCCTATTTCACCATTGCTTTGAAGTCCATTGTCGATCCTGAGTGGATCTTCTCGGATATCACCTTTATTCTTCTCGTAGTTCTTATTGAATAACTTGTGGAACCTTTTAACCATCGGGGCAATCTCCTATTTGTCTATGATGTCCTTGGTTTTAGCATTTTTGATTCTCCACCACCAGAGCAACTCTCTTTGGCACAACTATCCCATCTTGCTCTTTCCTTTTGAGCTCGAATTCATAGGCTTTAAGATCTCGAGAACAACTCATGGTTGGAAATCTTTGTTAATTTCATTGAATGTCCGGGGCCATCACCTTTATTTCCCACTTATTGGGAGAGATCTGAGAATGTTCATACGCATTTCTTCTCGTATATTATTTGCCAATGGCTGATAACCCGTTTGTAATCTATGTGAATCGTGGCATCCATATGTTCCATGATTCACTAGCCATCATCTTGAAGTTTTTGGACTTCTTGACCGCAATCGTTAATTTGTTCTCTTTTATTTGCTCGAGCCTTTGCAAATAAGAGTCGCTTTTATATTTTCCTTAGCAGCCTCTACAAGATTTAACTTTGTTAAACATTGCTTTATCAAGAGTGTTTAATATAAAATACCTTTGGCCACATTGTCGAAGTTATATCTCTTTATGTCTTCATTGGTCCATTCGCTTTGAGGCTTTTCCACCATAGCAGGTCTTTCAATAGCATCCTCAACAGCTCTTACAGTTGTATTCATCTTGGTGATTTTAATTGGTCCATCTTCTATGACAACCCATATTTCATCATGCAAAGCTGAGAGATGAGCCTGCATACGAATCTTCCAAATCATCAAACTCTTCGATAGTAAACATGGGAATAAAAGATAAATTGGTTTCCATCATAATAACTTTGGAAGAAATTTTCGGAAAACTTTCAACTGTTGTTCTTTTGAATAGATTGAGCTCTAGTTCAGTAACCAGTGCGGAAGGTTCTTCGAACCAACCGCTTTAATACCACTTGTAGGTCCCAAGGGGTGTTAGTTAAGTCTAGAAGAGGGGCTGAATAGACTTAACCAATTTTTGATTTTTAAATCGAATCAGAGTTTCCACAAGTAAACAACTAAGTCTCTTAGGAGACATCTGGATCAAACCTGAACAAGAGAGTTAACCACTCAACAGACTCGATAGAGCCGTTTATAGATTAACTCAGCTGAGTGAAGTTAGCTTTTCAGAAAATTAGTTTACTTGTTTTTAATAGCAGAATATGGTTTTTAACACTTTTTTTGGTTAAGTTATTATCAGTTGAGTGAGCAAATATATATCAGTAGTAATAAATATGCAGAATATAAAATGGTGAAAGTCAATGACATAAATAATTTTATAGTGGTTCGAGGATGGGGTAATTCCTCTACTCCACTCTTCTCCAACTCTTGGATGAATATGCTAGTGCAACTTGGCTGTTACAAAAGTACAAAGTATAGTCCGAGCAAGCCTTGATCACACAGCTGGCTTCAGTCTGGGACTCAGCTCTTCGTAAGGCAGTTTCCTCACTAATTCATCTCTCCAAACCCTTTGGACTTGATCTTGTAGCACTCTGATGGATTTGAACTGGGTTCTGACTTGAACCTCACTGCATTTCCTTCAATTCGTGGATATGCGGACCCTTTGTTTTTTTCAAATAGGTTTCCTCTTCAACTTTGAAGTTGGTTTCCTTCCTTCACTAGATTGTGTGGGTTAGAATCACTTCAATGTTTAGGCCTCGAGGATTTGAACTTTTTGGCTTAGAGAGAGAGAGAGATTTGCGCTTTGTTGCTCAGATTTCTTATATGTGTTAAGTATCTCGTATTTCTCTCTAAAAATTCCTCGATCTTTTTATAATGAGAGTTTGAAAATATGTCTGTTGAAGAGATAGATAATTTTCAAACTTCACTTCTTGTTTGTTGGCTTATCTTGTTGTGCAATTTTTGATGTTGACCGAACTTTTACATTAATGACTGCAGTGCCCTAATCGTACCAGGTTTTCGCAAGCTTCTCATTGGTTCCAAACTACTTGCACTCTTTCGAAGATAATTTTTTAAGGTTGCAGGTTTGTCCCTTACCATTTCGGGTAAGTCTTGACTTTTCTTTGCAATGGATTTCTTCAGCTTTCTCTAAGTCCTTCAGTAGCTTTACCCATTTATTAAGTCTTTTCCTTGATTATTGGATGACTCGGCTGTAAGCCTACAGAAAGACACAACTTCTTTACTTCACTGAAGATCTTCTTCGATACTCAGCTGCGATACAACTGAATCTTCTCTGTACTTCTTCAGTTAGCTTCTGCATCTTCAACTTGGTTGCATGGTTTCTCAGATATCTTTCTAACAATTACAAAGTTGAAATACTTTCAGAAAATAGGGTGTAAACTTTCTAATCTATGTTTTCTGTTCTTCATCAAAATCTATACAAATAAATTTCCTAACACGTGTGTTCGAGGTAGAAGTTTTGTATAAATGTGCCGCCACGCTATCAATTATTTTGATTTATGTTCTTTTCTTTCTAAGAGATGAAATAGAATAATCTGGCTACTTCGGTGTATAGAGAAGAACACCTAGAAGACCCAAATAACACAATAAAATAAGATAAATAGGTGAAGGAAGTAAGTGCAAAAGGAAACAAAGTCAACGACCATTAAGATTGACAAAGAAGGGAGTAACCATGACATGCTCAATCTACAGAAAACTAAATCATAATACAACGGTTTGTCCAACTATGAAAGAGACTGATGGTAATCAAGAAATACTTGACATCTCGCCACCAATTTGAAAAAGAATAAGCTATTCAAACGGTGAAGATAATGATTAATGTTTTACACTCATATATAGATTACACCGAATATTTAATTTTTAAAGGAAAATAAGAAGTTTTTTTAGTATCTCAGGATAGGAGTGTCGATTATCGGATCACCAAGGCAATATTCAATCCCATCAATACCTAAAGCCGATTCCGGGGAAGGTAATTTTATGAATGTAGATTAAGCATTGATATAATCCAATTAAACATTATATTATGTGCTTGTGCATATTAAGGACAGATTGTTTGAAGAGGTTAATAATACAACTAGGGGAAATGAAGCTGTCATTCGAAAGAAAACAATAAAAAAAATGATGAAGAAACTGCCAAAATATTAGGAGAAAATTGTTGTAATTACACTACAATCAAAAACACAGAGAAAAACTCTTGGATTGAAGACAACACTAAAGGCAAGCTATTTATAAGTTTCAAAGTTTTAAATTACATTTCTATATTGCATTGGATATATATTTGTAAATGCTATTTTGTTTCTTGGGTATTTTTAATTGATTTGGGTTTTTAGGATTTTTAGTTTTTTTAGGGTTTATTTTTTATTTTTGGGTTTATTTTTGTTTTTCGGGTTTATTCTTCATGGTTAACGTTTTTAGGGTTTATTTTTGTTTCTTCATGGTTTGCCATGTGCTCAAAACGAAGTTGTAGTGAAAGGACCAAAATAAGAACACTTTTAAATATTGTAAATGATTGTGTATGACTAACGTGTTTTGCCTAGGGTAGTGAAAACAACAAAGAGTTATAAGGCGTAAGATATACCTAAACCTAAAGATTTGACTAAGCCAAAGGGAAGACAAAGGGAAGACATGCGAAAGAACATTACACAAAATGTGAGGTTTTCAACAATAGAAGTCACCTACATTCATAAAGATACGAAGACAAACTTTATTGGACAATCTGATGAAGCACCAACATGTGAACAAATGTATTGTTGGGACAATTTTCCTTTTCCAAAGTGAAGCATTTTGAGGTTGCATTGATGTTTTGGCATTTACTAGCTTCTTTTTTGAACTAATGCATTGATATTTTGAGCATTTGCTAGCACCAATACGATGTTTTTGGACATTTACTAGCTTCTTTTAGTCATTAGCGGGTTAATTGTTTGCTAGCTTGTTTTGCACATACTTTAGTGGTTTGGTCTTTCAATATGTACTTGTTATGTCATTACTAGGTTGATATTTTTGGTACTAAGTTGGTTTCATTATAATGTGATGAACACAATCGATTATGCAATGCGAAGGATGGAGTTTTTTATTCAAGTTATATTTCTATCTTTTCAAATGTTGTTGATATATATAATATATAAGGAATAAAAAGCACCAATTACCATCGTAAACTGGATAACATACATTAAAATAAAGTTGATACACGCATAACAAAATACACATATTGAATCACCGCAAAAATTTACATACCATTCGAAATTGAAATATCACCAAACGAGATACATAATAATCCAAAATGTCACCAATGCAAACCACAACCACTTCTCCATTGATTTCTTATGTGTCAGATCCCCCTCTAGCTTACTAACTCGTTTCAACTCCTCATCTTGCTTATTAACTCATTTCAGTAGCCTCAATATAATTTAATGAGTTATAATACATATTGGAGGGTCGATCCACACAAAGTACGTGTATCCCTCGGGTTCCTCGGATAAACAAAAAAGTGAGATTTTAATTTATTTAAATATTTAAAACATAGATTACTCATCATAAAATTTCATAAATTTGAAAAATGGCTTACGAGAACAAAATTATATTTAACGTACTGATAAATATGAATTTTTTTAGTTCATCAGAAAACAAACAAACACTTTCCGAAATTTCATAGAAATTACACACTAACAATTAAATTGAAATTTTATGACAAAAATGCAACTGATTTTCATGGAGCATTCAAATTCACATTTAGATCAACATCTATATTAACTCGCTTTTCCCAAATTCCTCACTAAAATTAACTTAGGATTTACATATTTCATCTTACCCAAAATTATTCACAAGTAGAGTACCTCCTTCTTTTGTTAAGGTTGGTCCAAGACGTCTTTCTCAATTATTTCTTCCACACTTGCAAAAATCATCTACCATGGTGAATTTAGATGAATGAGTCAACATTGTCTTCTTCAAATATGCAGCCTAATGAAGTGATGAAGAAAACATTGAGCAAAACTCAATTATTTCTCTTTTAATAATGGCGGGATTTGATTTTACACATTTGCCTAAAGCTAACAACATGAATGGATGTTGTTACCCTTAGTAATCAAACGTGGATTGACATGAGGGAATATTCCCAGCATATTTGATCGGCAGTGGACATAAAAAGGTGAGGTGCAATTTTCATGGAGTTGAATGGGGTTAAGTTCAACTACTGAAAGTTTAAGTTGTTATTTAAAAAAACATGAATAGTTCAGGGATCAAAGTGTAATTATCTCTCATAATTATAGCAATAAGATATTATTGTTGATAGAGTAGTATGAGGAAGATAAATAAATCAGTTCGGTATGAGTATGAGTTGGTTGTTAGCGCTTCATCTGATGGATTATTTTGTCAGACTATCTGACATGAGACAAGCTTTTGAATAAAATAAGATAAGCCAACATATTCTTTTGAATCGTAGAACAAAAAAATAATAAAAACATTCACGAATATCTCTTGAAGAAAGCAATTTTTGATATTGTTAGTACATAAAGAAACATGCAATGACTTGATAGTTACTTGAGCACTTGGGATACATTGGGAATTGGGTTGGGTTGGTTTACGGGGAGAACGTTGTTAATTTCGCCTAAATTATTCACTACACGTGTTTTTCCTCAAATTCGATTCCCCGTCTTCAAATAAGTTTAGTTGTGCTACATTGATCAATAGTTTTCATCACTCAAAGAAACCCAATAATTAGAAGTCTTTCAATTAACTTAGTTGTCCTTCTTAGCCCTCAACTTTATCAACACTTTTACAATTTACCAAACTAAACTGTAACCATAACATTTTATATAAAAGTAAAGTGGGTCTTAATCTAACATAGCTACATGGTCTATTTGACATCAACAAATTTTTATAATATTTTCCTAACAATAAACTTGTGTTTTGTCTAAAAATTCTTCATAATGCTCTATATTATACAAGTATAGGGAAATTTTCTCACCTTTTTTAATTTGTTCTTTTTTTATTCCAAAGGGGTAGAAACATTTAACTCATTTTTAACATTTATAAGTTCTATAATCTCATTTTATCCAAATATTTTAGGAACTTATTTTTGAGGAAATAACATACTTCTTAACTGTAAGATCTTATTATTAAATAGTTTTAAAAATTACATAAATTTTAAAATTATTTCATTAAACTTAGGATCTTGTAAAATAATTTAAAGAAGCCCATTAAGTACCTCTCAATCTTCTTGCCTGCTAATGTGATTTATGCTACCGTATCTCCCATTGTCACCCACAAACCCATTCTTTTGACAGAGTTGTGTATCTTGTTTGGGATGTTAGAAAATCCCTAATCGTGGCCACTAATCAAGATTAGTTATTTATTTGGGATCAAATATTTCGCCAAACACAATGTGAATGGCCCATGTGTTACTCCAATGTTTTTATGACTAATAGTTTGATGCTCCTTCGATTTTATAATATTTGGTTTTTGCAACCAAAGTGAAGTTTTCTTTGTCTCTTAAAGTGGTGTAACATTATCGTTACCCCCAAATGACACAAGTATTATAGGTTTGTACCCATATAAAATGCCTAACATAATTCTCACCTCTCTCTACGCCATCTAGCCCTAACCAGTCAATCCCCATGTTTCCCTAACACAATTCTCGATTGAAGTTTCGAGCTTTGGCAAATGATATTTCATGTGTTTTTGGTGATGAAAATGTTTATTATGTTTTGGATTTTAGGGATTGCATTAATATATGATCATACAATTTATTTTTCATTTTCATCTATTTTCCTTTATGAATTGAGTAACCCATTTGTTGTTTCTTTTATCAATCAATTTTCTCAATTTTGTTTTTGTTTTTGTTTTTTTTTTTTTTTTTATGAAGGATCAACTGTTTTCTATGCAATGGAACCATCAAAACATTATTTAAGCTTACCGTAAGCATTTCATAATTTGGTAACACACTCATTTTTGAAAATTTATGATTTCTTAAACTATATGTTTAAATTAAAAAAAAATGTCATTCCCGATAGCATCGCTTTTTAGTTTAATATGTAATTTTTATGTGCATGTATGAAAACTTGGGTTAACGTACTAATTATTGTCCCTAACATTATTATACAACATTGTTGATGAGTATGTGAGGATGAATGGATGTAAAAATAACACACGTAAAACATATTTTTCTATTGGTAATAGTACTATGCTTCCATATTTCAATAGGAAGTATTAAATTCTGACATGTCATTATCTTAATATGTATTGAACACAATATATAGATACAAATGAAGAAAGCACCATTGTTGTGGTTGAAGAAATCACAAGTTCGATCATTAATATTTTTCATGTTTGTTTGCGTGTACCCACGATTGCATTTCTCACGTCCAGAAAGTGATCCAATAGCTAATGTGCACATGCGTTATATGATAATTGATCGAATACCATGTCAAATTAAGCTCATGTATGACCTTATAAATCTTAGTGATCAAGATTGTATTAACTATTTAAGAATAAATAAAAATATTTTTGGTGAATTGTGTTTCTTCCTAGAAAGTATTGGTGGTTTAGCACAAACAGGATATGTTCAAATTAGAGGACAAGTTTCCATTTTCTTGAGTGTCTTAGCACACCAAAAAATATTTGTGTTACTAAATTTGATTTTCGTTGGTCCGAATATACTATTAATATACAACAAAAAGATTTGGATTATTAAATTCGATTTTCAAAGGTCCAAATATACTATTAATATACACTTCAATATTGTTCTTAGGAAATTTCTAAAGCTACAAAGTATCATATTTGCCATCCCGGATGTAGCACCCAATAAATTATCTTCTATTAATTTCAAATGTTTTTCCTTAATCGTTATTATTTAATTTATTATATAAGATAATTATATATAAACATATCGCAGATATTTTCTAAGTGGGAGTTTTTAAATTTGAAATTAGATAATTTCTAATCCCTTTTGATTGCTAAAAATAGGAACAACTCACTCCCATCCTTATCCCACGTTCCTTAGCGCGTTTAATAAACTTACCCTCAAACCCACTTTACCGTACCACTCCTACCTTTATTAGACTTGAAGGAGGAAAAACCACTTTTCACTTTTTCCACTTTTTAATATTTTCCCTTCCCCAATACGGTAACCCACAAAGAAGGTTAGTTGTGCCTTTTCCTCTTTTCACTTTCAATAAAGGTTTATATATATATATATATATACATACACACATCGGAAGATTTCTTCATCTTCTCACGTGTACCTTGTAGATTTCTCGACTTTTATTGATTGTGCAATTTCTTGATGAACTATTAAGATGTGGGGGTGATTAAAAAAAGAAGATGGGGTGAAAGTGTTGAGGTACCAGTGTGTGTGTTCGAGGTGTGTGTGTGTCGTGAGGTGTAAGTGTGTGTGTGTTTGAAGGCGTGTGTGTGTGTGTCGTGAGGTGTATGTGTGTGTGAGGTGTTCTACGAGAGCGAAATTATATGTAGATTTCATTAAGTAGTGTGTGTGTATAGATATGTGTGTGTGAATGTGTAATGGTTTGCCGGGTGATGAGATGGGTATGCTTGGATGGAAAAGGGCTAAAGTTTTGAGAATTTGATTATGTTTTGGGCTTAATAACAATTTCAAAATTTTCAATGTAGTCCCTGAGATTTCAATTAGGTTTTGTCCTCCCAAATTCAAGTTTCTATTCTTTTCAGTTGAGTCCCATGTATTTTCAGTTAAACCCCACAAATTCTAGTTAATTTTCAGAAATTATATGTTAGTCTAGGGATTAAGTTAGAGTTTCTAGAAATTTTATTTCAACTCCACCCTTTTTCAGTTTGGTCCAAAAGATCTAAATTTATTTCTGTTTACTTTCAAATTAGCCCCGAAACTTATATTTTTGGTTAAATTTACCTATTAGGAGTCTAGCTTATTATATAGGCACTTGTACTTCGAATCAGAGCTAAAACTTATTTTTCAATCACTTTATTATGTAGGTGACGAAGAATTAGACGTTTAGGCTTTCTAACTTTAAGTTTCGTACGACTATCAACTGCATTTTAGGTAGGGATTTTCTTTACGCTTTTAAGTGCAAAGTTTAATTGTCTTTATTAAATACGTACATGTTTAATTTTATGAACTCCTTGTTTGACAATATGATTATAATTGTTGAATTTCGATGTGCATATTATATGTGAAAAATTTGTGCTTATTTATGTTCAATGGCAAAGTAGGCTTCGTCCAAATGGCAAAGTATGGCTTCATCCAATGCTAAAGTATGGCTTCGACCAATGAGAAGTAGGCTTCGGCTAAATGGCAAAGTATGGCTTCGACCAATGGCAAAGTATGACTTAGGCCAAATTGCAAAGTATCTGTGATGGCAAAGTATATGTGCTCAAATTTGTTAAATTATGCTTGTATATATTTAATTTGGACAGTTAGATCCATACGAGTATGTGTTACTCATCCCCTTATTACTATTTTTTTCGAACATCGGATGGGTGCGGAGCCGATGAAGAAGGAAGCCAATGATAATTTTTTCATTTATTAGTATTCGCATGTTAGGGAGAAAACTACTTTATGTTATCACTATTTCCAATTATCGACTTTATGTATTCTAATTTTTATGAAACGATAAATTTTATATTTTCTATTCCTTAATGCGATGGATTTTCGGATTTCTCATTTATATTCAACCCATTTCAATTTATGTTTCCGCTATAGTAGATATTTGTTTTAAAAAATTGTGATATAATAAAATGTAGTTTTATATTTTAGTAATGTTAAAAATCACATTTAAAAATCAAGGCGTTAAAGTGTGGGATCGGAGCAGTCTACCTTCTTGTAGACTTCAAGTTCTTTTATTTAGAAAAAGATGGCTATCCCTTCACCGAGTTGAATCCAATCGGTAGTATTTACTTATCGCTTCAATATGAGAAATCTTGAGAATATACAATGTGTTATGAAGTTTCTTGAAATATGTGATTATTTTTCATTAATATTACCTAGGTGATAAATTTATTTTCATGCTTCACAAACATTTACCTACTTAGCATGTTAGAAATATCTCTTATAAGTGGTGAATAGTGATGAGCTATGCGAAAACCAAAATGCATAATTTGTTAAATGATATATGAACTTATATGGTAACGTGAAATGCTCTAGGATGGTGCGTGAAATAAAAACAGCTAGGAAGAGAATGAAAGGTCAAATTTTCTATTGGAGGGTACATAAGTATTTAAACTATGAAAGAAAGCTAGGGGCCACGGTAGAGGAACATATTGAAATAATGAGAAAATTGTGGTTGGAGATAGGACATCTTAAAAGAAGGATCGCCCGGATGAGGCAAATGACAAGTTAATCAAGACTACCTACCCGAATGAATGGGGTGACCTACGCAAGGAATGTATGTGTGACACATGACGGACTACGATTCTGTACCGCCTCATACCACCTTGATCCCGAGAAATTTATAGTTGAACTACTTTGGCCAGGACCACCCGTCATGCCTAATGTAATATATATTGATTCGATGACCATTTGTTGGCAAATTTCGAGAACACCCACTTTGGAAGACCCGGATAGATTATTCTCATCCAAGGATCTAGTTAGATGACTAGTTCTTCTAGCCTTAGCTATTAATTTTGTTTTGAATTTTTTTATTTCTTTATTCTAGTAGTAGTTCCTTCAATTTTCCTAGATTGATAAGATTCAATTTAGAGCAAGCGATTATTTAATATGTTCTTTTATTTTATTTAGCATTGTATCCTCTTGAAGGAAACATCTATTTTTTAATCAAACGATAACAATTATATAGATGAATCAACACAAGTTCCCAATAATTACATCAATCCTCTAATCAAAACCAAAAGGTTTCAAATCGAAAAAAAAAAAAACCTTCACACTAAAGGAAGATTTAGCAGTGAACATGCTCACTCAAAAAAACACAAAAAAAAACTGTCTTAGAAAGAATCAAAAATAATAATGCCCTAAGTCAGTGAAACCTTCATGAACAAAGGTCAAATATCCAGGAGCATGACAAGATATCTTCCAAGCGGCAATCCACCGCAAAAAAAGGATCAAAAATTGACATCTCCACTAGAGCAAGAATTCCCTAGAGATCATCCATCACAAACAAAAGAAACCAATCAAAAGCACTGGTCCAAAGGACCCTACTTCCAACATCAAAACAAAAGCAGAAAAAACACAAAGAAAAAACCGTAACAAAAAAAGCGAAAAATCAAAGTAAAAAAAATTATCCTTTAACCCCTTTAAAATCATTCCAATCAAAGAATGGAAGCTCTAATAATAACTCTTTCGTGGTTTCCGGTTTGCTTTGGAAGGTCCAATTATTCCTAGTCTTCCATAACCACCACAAGATGTAGGTGGTTAACTCTACCCCCGAATTTATTATTATCCCCTCTATCCAAGCAAAGCAGAGATTGTGCCACCAATCCAAAAAAGGTAAGTTTTTCAAATTAAAACCTTCCCAAGAGACTGGAGCTAACTTCCACATAGTCTTAGCTCTACCATATTCAAAAAATAAGTGTTCCATAGTTTCAACCTCCATACCACACAACCGACAAATGGTATCATAATTAATCCATTTCTTCGAATGTTTGTTTTCACAGGAGTATACCATGACAACATTTCCATAAGAAGAACTTAAGCTTCATTGCACTTTCAATTTCCAAACACAATCCCAAACTCTCGCTTTTCTTTCCCTAAATCCACTAGATTCATCTTGCTCAATTGAAGCCAACTTATTCTTCATAAGCCACTATAAGTCAATTAACAAAAATTTACCTTTGGTATCATGATGCCACACAAGCTTATCACACGATTTGGATTTTGAATAGGAATCGCAAGATATTAGAGGCATCCTCAGAAGAAAAGAGTTGTTTAATTAATCCTTCATTCCAAGAGCAGCCATCATCCTTGAAAAGTTCACACACAAAACTGGGACAAGGCTCAGAACCTGTAGGTTTTGCAGGGACAAAATCGAATTAGGGATCCAAGGTTGATGCCGATTTTAATGGCCTTCCCATCCCCCACCTCAAATCTCATCCCTTTAGCAATAGTAGGCCCGGCTTCCATCCAACACTTCCAAAGCCAAGATGCACTACTTGGAACAACAACATCAAGCAAGTTACTTTTGGGAAAGTACTTTGCCTTAAGAATTCGACTTAACAAGAGATTTGATTGGGACACAAGTCTCCATAGCTGTTTAGCTATTAGAGCTTCATTAAAGAGTTTTAAGTCATGAAATTCAAGGCCACCCTACTCGTGCAGGGATAGAAAGAGAAGATCCCAAGCTTTCCGGTGGATTTTTTTATTCCCCCCTCAAAGAAATCCCCACCATAAATTGGAGATAATTTGATTGATCCCTTTACTGATACCAACAGAAGTCTAAAACAAGACATTACAAAAACAGGAGGGCTTCAAGACACTGACCTAATGAGTACATCTTTCCCTTATGTTGAAACAAAGATACTTTTCCATGATATTTATTGAGAATTTCATTTTAAGAACAAGGTTTGAGTAACATTAGCCTCCCAATGATAAGTCATCAACAAACAAAGGTAAATGGGTGACAAGACCATTTTTACACATTGTAAGGCCTTGAAAGATCCATTAGCCTTCTCAGACAAATTAATGAGACTTGAGAAAATCTCGAAATGATAATGAAAAGATAGGGAGATGGGATCACCTTGTCTTAAACCTCTAGAAAGATGAATATAGCCATAAGAGGTACCATTCAAGTTAAAAAAAAAAAAGAGATGCGGAAACACATGTCAAAATCCGGTTAACAAATTTAGAATGAAATCCCATTTTAGACATAGTTCTCCTAATGCAATCCCACTTACCCTATCATTAATGAGACTTTAGCCATATCCAATTTAATAGCCATGTTCCATTTTTTCCCCGATCTATGCCTATTCGTAAAATGTATACACTCATGAGCAATAAAAGAAAAAAGTTATCAATTAATTGCCTACCAAAAAAGCCGATTGATATTCCCCAATGCATAAGTGCAAATAGTTCTTAAGTCGAAATGCAAGAATCTTGGAAATGATCTTATAAACCACATTACAAAGACTTATAGGCCTGAATTGTGACATTGAAGTGGGGTGTTTAACTTTAGGGATAAGAGTAATTAGTGTTTGGTTCATGCTTTTGAGCATTTTCCCACTGAAAAAATTTAAAACCGCTTTTACGAGATATCAAACTCGAATAAGTCCCAATAGAATTGAAAAAGAAATCATTCATACCATCCGGGCCTGGGGCCTTATTTGGATGAAGATCAAAGAGGGCTTGTTTGATTTCTGCTTCACAAATAGGAAGAATAAGTTTCTGATTCAACTCAGCAGAGATGACTTGTGGATTCCTGAAAGTAGACTAGAGGGCCATTGTTGCTTCTCTGAAGTGAAGGGATTTGCATATTTACTTGTGACCTCTTTCTCAATTTCCTCTTCTGTTTCACACAAAGAGCCATCATCTTTGACAAGTTGGGAAATGTCATTACTCATTCTCCTCTGGGTAGTCACAACATGGAAGTATTTGGTATTCTTATCCCCAGATTTCAACCAATTCACTCTTGATTTTTGCTGCCATAAAATTCCCTCTTTCTTATAAGCTTGGCGCAGATCAGTCTTCAGACAATTCCACTTATCCCAATCTCTTTCCCCACCCTCATCCAGTTACTCAATGCATTAAATGTTAAATTAACTGGAAGCGAGATCAGAAATATTGGCACTCTCCATTTTAAGAGTTAAATTCGACGCTTTTGACTTTGTGTTGGACTTGAAACATTGCATTCCCGGAACGAAAATAGTCCAGGACCTTTTGATCAACTCATCGGCCTCAACATGATCTACCCATCTCTTATCAAATTGGAACCTCCTATGCTTCTTTTTCTTATTAGCATCCACACAATCATCCACAATAATTAGACAATGATCTGAAAAAAATCTAAATTCAGCTCGGGCAATAGTGTTTGGATATTTGATACACCAGTCAGCCGAGCCAAACACCCTGTCAAGTCTCTCCTCCACATAGCCTTCCCCACTCCTGTTGTTAGCCCAAGTAAATTCCTCACCTGAAGCTGGAATCTCCTGCATCCTCAAATCCCTTATAAACTCATTAAACTAAGCAAAGCTCCATGCAGGTCTTTTTCTTCCCCTTTTTTTTTTCAGAATTTGAGCATATATCATTAAAGTATCCTGCTATGAACCATGTAGAACCCCATTTCCCACTGGCTTGAATCAAGAACTCCCATTGGAGTGATCTTTCTCTATCATTAGTGCTTGCATAGACAAAAATGGCCCAACCTTTCTCATTTCCTCCCTCTCTACTAAATTCAACTTCAATACAAAATGAATTAACAATAATTTGATGGATTTGGATCTTATCAGTCCATGCTATTAATAATCCTCCACTTTTTCCAATAGGATCCAAACACTTCCATTTGTCTCCAAACTTCAGCTGTTTACAAACCGTACTAATAAACGAAATCTTTTTTTTTGTTTCACACAAGAATAAAAGCTCTGGAAGGTGGAGTTTCCAAGATTCCTTCAACTGGGAAACTGTAGAGGGCCCTCACAGTCCTCTACAATTCCACACACATGCTCTCATAACTGACTTTGGGGCCAATTTGGGCTGGCTTCCTCCACCGTATCCATAACATTTGTTTCAAACCTTTGCTTTTTAACCAAAACACACTCCTCTGATAACTCATCTCCCAACCAGGAATCCTTTAGAATCTGCTCACAATTCCTTTTCATTCCAACTTGACTATTTTCCTTATCCACAACCTTTTTACCTCTCCCCCCAGCCTCTCCCTCTAGCACCTAGTCTAGTCCACGTTTTCCCTCTACTCATGTTTTCAGTTGAGGTTTGAGCTGCTTTAGAGTGGCTCAGATTAGAAAGATCAGCAAAAGGAATTATGTCTGAGTTTTCAAAATTATGGTTGTGCTCCAGTGCCTGAGGTTCTGTAACTTCCATAGGGATGTGATCCTTCTTGATCTCCTTTCCCTTATTCAATTTTTCTTTGGTACAGAGAGTCTTTTGCCTCTCTAGATTGCTGGCCAATCCCAAAGAGGTATTCACTACAGGATTAATGTTTTCAGCTTCATTCAGAATTGGACTATTAACCTGGATATTGCAAGTTTCCTACCCTTCTTTGGATCTGGGATTTCAATTCTCTCACTGTTACTACAACTAGCAACAGATTTTGTGGGGGACCATTGAGCTCTAGGTGGATTAGATCTTCCAAACCTGAATCCTACACTAAGATCTTCTGCTTTGAGCCATTCTCCAAATCTCCCTTCTCTCAGATTGCCATTCTGAATATTCGTTTTTTTTCATCACACAACCTCTCATGATGACCAATCCATCCACAATAATAGCAACATCCAATAAGATTTTCATACTTAAAACTAACCCAATGAGATTCCCCTTTTAGTTTCAAATTAACCCCGCTCAACAGTGGTTTTTCAATATCCACAGCAACATTGATTTTCAGATATCTACCTCTCACACTCCCAGTTTCAGGCATTAGAACATCCTTGATAGTGGAAAAAACTTTCCCCACCTTCAGTCCAACCTCAGAACTAATCCAAATAGCCGATAGCTCCCAAACTTGGACCCACATATCAATGTAAGAGAAACTCTCTTTTTTCATATCCACACCATCATTCCATTCCCTCAAAACCAAAAACTGACTTTCAAACGACCATAATTTTCCTTGAAACACTCTTTTTTATCCATTTGGGATTGAGAAATGAATTGAAATTTATTAAAACCAACCTCTCGGAGAAATGGTTCGTCTATAGGCCGGACCCCATTCATCGTTTTTTTTCGGACACCGGTGAAGTTAACTTTTTTGCTTCCTAAAACCTTCCCAAACAAGCTTCGGAGACACTCCTCTCTACTAACCTCCACATCCCCTCCATCTATTTCGATACATGTTTTCTATTTCGAGAAAGGAGAAGCCCTGAAGCTTCATGGCTAGCTCTTTATGTTAGTCCAAGTGGCTACGATAATCTAGAGGATGGGTGAATAGATTATGCCGATTTTTCGCAAATCGCCCTCTTTTTCGAATGAACAAATAAATGACAAGAATGTAAGTGCGGAAATTAAACAACTCTCGATTTAAAGAGGTTCAACCTACCTAGGGCCTAATCCTCTACCACCCCAAAGATCTCCTGGGATGGATTTCAAAAAAAAAAATGATTTTATTAATTACCACAATTAATACAACACCACCTTTGAAGATTACCACAATCTTCTTACAACACCTTCAAGAAGATTACCACAATCTTCCCTCAACACCTATGAAGAGCACCACACTTTTCAACACCTAAAATCACCCAAGTGTGTTCTTACCACAAGAACACTAACAAGGATATCTTGTTTTGGATGATAGAAAAATTCAAGATTACAACTCAATAAATGAAGTATACAAACTTTGAGTGCAAGTGTAATCAAGAATGAAAAGCCTAGACCTCAAGATTGTGCAAGTGCAAGAACTAGGCTATTACAACAAGAGTATAAAAATGAAGGCTTGGAGAATTTTCAGATTTCTTGTTGTGTATTTGCTTGTATGTGTTGTATCTTGTGTCTTCAATTCATCCTCTATTTATAGGAGAGTCTTAACCAACATAGGCTCCTTCTTCTTCACTTTTGTCTACAAAAAGAGGATCACAAGATGTAGAAATATTGTACAAAAATGAAAAGTAAATCTTGCTGATAAGGATTGCAACGGTTGGAATTTTTGCTGTCAAAAATTACATAGGGCGACCGGTTGCCCTGTATAAGATTTCGAACGTTTGAATGAAAATAGTGCGATCCAGGTAGGGGTTGCAGGGGGGTGCGACCGGTCAAGGAGGGGTGAGACCGGTCGCCCTAGGGTGCGACAGCGACCGGTCGGCCCCTCGACCGGTCCCCCTCTTGATTTTTCAAGTCTCAGAACTTTATGTTTCAATTCGTGCACTCTTCAGGTACCGGTCGACCTTTTGGGCGACCGGTCGACCTCCAATTTTAAATGTTGTCCGATTTTTATCAAAAATAAACTTCAAGAAATACTCCAAAAAATTAGTAAAAACATTTTAAATCACTTGGGAGTATTTGGACAACATTTATAAACATTGTTTTGGTGCAAAAACTAATTTAAACAAAACCATCAAAAGTGTTGTCCATTTTTATCGAAAAATAAATTCTAAGAAATACTCCAAAAATTAGCAAAAACATTTTAAATCATTTAGGAGTATTTGGACAACATTTATTAACATTGTTTTGGTATAAAAACTTATTTAAACAAAATCATCAAAATCTTGATAAAAACATTTATCTAACAAACTCCCCCTTTTTGATGATTACAAACCAAAACAATTTTAGGAAGTCGATTTTAAAACAAAACCAATTTTCCGGTCTAAAACATCAAACCATTACAAGCAAGATTTATCATAAGTACAAACACACAAGGATAGGAGCAAAGATTTTTCAAAATCATTTTTGCACAAGCTCTGCCTATCAACATGCATAACAAAAATAAGTAGGAGCAAACAACTAAAAGCTATAAGCTTGAATTTCATGAGCTTAAAAGCTCCCCCTGTCATAAAACATCATTAGTCAAGCATAAATGTCCATAATACATCACATGGACTAAGTATTGTTCACAGCTTTTGGCTTTAAAGAGCCCTAGCTTATAGCTTTTCTTGCAAGCTTATTTTTGGTTCTTTGAGCGTATGAGCGTTTTTCCTGTTTCTCCCCCTTTGGAATCATCAAAAATAATGTTAGCACGGTTATGATGTCGAATCTCAATATGTTTAGTACGGTTATGATGAACCGGGTTTTGAGCAATATTTATAGCGGATATATTATCACAAAAGATAGGAACACTTCCAAAAGAACATTTATAATCCGCTAAAGTTTGTTTCATCCAAAGTAATTGAGTACAACAAAAAGCTGCGAAAATATATTTGGCTTCGGCCGTTGAAAGTGAAACACAATTTTGTTTCTTTGAAAATCAAGAAACTAGGCAATCACCTAGAAATTGACATGATCCGGAAGTACTTTTACGATCATCAATATTTCCCGCATAATCCGAATCACTATAGTGCCTTTCAAATATCTAAAAATTCTTTTAACGGCACTCATATGAGATTCTTTGGGATTGCTTTGAAAACGCGAGCACATAGGCATACGGCATGAAGAATATCCGGTCTACTTGTGGTTAAATATAGTAAACTACCAATCATACCTCGATACTTGGATTCATCAACCGACTTGCCTTTTTCATCTTTGTCAATCTTGACGTTTGTTGCCATTAGGGGTAGAGATGGTTCTTCCTTCTTGATTCGAACTTCTTCAAAAGTTCTTTTGTATACTTGGATTGTGAAATGTATATTCATTCTTGATATTGTTTAATTTGAAGTCCAAGGAAGAAGTTGAGCTCCCCATCATACTCATTTCAAATTGACCTTGCATTAACTTAGAAAATTTCTTGCACAAGGATTCATTAGTAGCACCAAAAATAATATCATCAACATAAATTTGCACTAATAAGCAATCTTGCCCTTTTTCAAAAACAAAGAGAGTAGTATCAACTTTACCTCTTGTAAAACCATTTTGCAAAAAAAAAAAGAGCTAAGTCTATCATACCATGCACGGGGTGCCTGTTTCAAACTATACAAGGCCTTTTAAGTTTATAAACATCATTAGGCCTAGAAAATTTTCAAACCCCGGAGGTTGTTTTACATAGACTTCTTCTTGAATAATACCATTTAAAAAATCGGATTTTACATCCATTTGGTAAAGCTTGAAATTTTTAAAACAAGAATAGGCAAGTAAAATACGAATAGCTTCTAAACGTGCTACGGTGCAAATATTTCATCATAATCAATACCTTCTTCTTGACAATAACCTTGAGCTACTAACCTTGCTATGTTTGAACAATATTGCCTTGGTCATCGAGCTTGTTCAAACACCCATTTTGTACCAATAATGGTTGGAGATGGAGGACAAGGTACTAATTCCCATACATCATTCATTTCAAATTGATTCAACTCCTCTTGCATTTCTAAAAACCAATCCTCATCTTCAATGGCTTCCTTAGCATTTTTAGGCTCTTTTTTGAGATATAAGAGCTTTCTCGGCCAATTTTCCTCGAGGCATTACTTTATTAAGGGGATCACCAATAATAAGATCTTTTGGGTGATCTCCTTAAATTTCAATGCTACGGGAAAATTCAAAGTATCACCTTTATCTTCTTGAGGAACATTTGAGCTTGAAGGTTGATCATTTTGAGTATCATCTTGAACAATGGGTTCAACAATATCCTCTTCATCACTTTCATCATTGGGTATCCTTTCAACACCCGAAGCTTCATTGAATTTGACATGGATGGATTCTTCAACAACCCCACTAGTCTTATTGTAAACCCGATATGCTTTGGTCTTGGTTGAATACCCCATAAATATTCCTTCATCGGCCTTAGGATCAAGTTTGTCCAATTGATCCTTAGTATTCAAAATAAAACATTTACATCCAAATATTTTGAAATAGCTAATATTTGGAGTTCTTCCTTTCCAAAGCTCATATGGAGTTTTATTCATTTTAGGACGAATATAAACTCGATTAATGACATAGCAAGCGGTACTTACGGCTTTGGCCCAAAAATATTTTGGAAGTGAAAATTCATTGAGCATGGACCGACTCATTTCTTGAAGTGTCCGATTCTTCCTTTCGGCTACTCCATTTTGTTGAGGTGTCCTTGGAGCCGAAACATTGTGACTATATCCCTTGGTTTCACAAAAGACTCTAACTTTTCCGTCAAATTCTCCACCTCGATCACTTCGAATAGACTTAATAGTATCTTCCTTTTCATTCTCAATAAGTCTACACAACTTAACAAACTCATTAACGACATCGCTTTTATTTGTAAGAAATAGAGCCCAAGTATATCTAGAAAAATCATCAACTATAACAAAAGTGTAATGTTTTCCACTTAGACTTGCCGTACCAATATCCCCATACAAATCAAGATGAAGCATTTGTAGGGGTTTGGTAGTGGAAATTTCATTTTTGGGCTTAAAACTACTCTTAACTAATTTGTTCTTTTGACAAGTGTCACATAAGCCAAGATTTTCAAAATTCAATTTGGGTAGTCCTTTTACATGTTGGTTTTTGTAAATAGTTTGCAAATTTTTGTATCCAACATGTCCAAGTCGCCTATGCCATAAACTAGTTAAATCATTATTGGCGACAAGACAAGAATCATTTTGACTAACCAAATCACTTGTACAAATTTTGTAAAGATTGCCTTTTCTAATTGCTTCACAAATAATTTTATCATTTTTGGAAATAAGGCATTTTTCTTTATTAAAAACAATATTATAATTTGAATCACAAAGTTGGCTAACACTTATCAAATTGAACTTAAGCCCTTCTACTAAAAGAACATTACTAAGAGAGAAAGAAGAGTTACCAATTTCTCCATTTCCAAGAATTCTTCCTTTGCCATTGCCGAACATGACCATACCCTCTTCTTGGAGCTTGATGTTGGTAAAAAGTTCTCTCTTTCGGTCATATGGCGTGAACATCCGATGTCCACGAGCCATTTTGAATCTTCCATTGTTGTTATAGCCCCTATAACCTACAAAGGAATTATTTTTAGGTACCCTATAATTTTGGGGTCCATGGGAGTTAGCCTTGAGACCTTTAGGTCTCCAATAATAGCTAAAATTATTCTTCAATTTACATTGCTAGCATAGTGTCCATTCTTACCACAATAAAAACAAGTAATAAAACGAGGACTACTAGCACGTACAAAGGTTGGACCTTGGTCTTTTTCTTAAAAGCATTTTGAAAAGGTTTGTAACCAAGTCCTAATTTAGAATGCTCACCTCTTTTGCATCTAAAATTTTTGTGACTTTATCCGTACTTAAATTGAATCGATGGACATCCTTTTTCAAATTTTCAATATCATTTGTGAGCGTTTGTTTTTTGGTTTCAAGAGTACGAGACCATAGTAAGAGTAATAGCATGAGCCTTATCAAGAGAATCATAGGAAGTAAATAATTTATCTTTTTCTAGTTTAAGCTCTTTATGCTCCTTTTTCAAATTCTTGTATTTAACAATCAAATTTTGAAACTCATTTTGCAATTCATCAAAATCACATTGTAATTCATCAACTAGGGAAGAAGATGAAGCATTAGAGCGTACCTCATTATTTTCATCGTCTATGGCCATAAGACCATGTTCGAATTCTCCTTCCTCGTCGGTTGTTTCAAGTAATTCATCCCAAGTTTTGACATATGCATTTAACGCCTTCTTTTTCGAAAAAGGCTTTTTCTTCTTTTGTTCCTCTTCTCGCTAATTTTGGGCAAATGGCTATGTAGTGCCCGAATTTTCCGCATTTGAAACAAGAATTGTCTCTAGGCTTTCTTGCTTTATTTTTGTTTACAAATTTTGCAAATTTTCTAACAAGTCTTGCCGCCGTTTCTTCATCATCCTCATCACTAGCATAATAAACATTATTAGAAGAAGATGCTAAGCCTTTAATAATATTTTGCGTACCGGTTTTAGAGGTGGATGGTTGAGAATTTTTCCTCTCCTTGAGATATACTTCATAAATGAGGAGGTTCCCAATGAGCTCATCAAACTTGAGTGTCTCAAGATTTTGAGCTTTCATGATTCTCGTCACCTTTTCGGACCATGAGCCGGGAAGGCGTTCAATACCTTGTCACCTTGTCTTCTTCGAGATGACCTTTCCAAGAGCCATAAGAGGATTGACAATGTTGTCAAGCCTTTCCACCATTTTTATATGCTTTCACCATCATGCATATTGAAATTTTCAAAGTCTTTCACAAGCATTGTTTTTCTTGCTTGCTTCACTTTTTGTGCCCTCATAGATGGTTTCTAATTTTTCCAAACTTCATGTGCCGACCGTATGCCTATTATGCGATTATATTCGGTGGCGGTAAGAGAGCAATGTAAAATGTTTAAGGCCTTACCGTTTAGAGAGAAAGCCTTCATGTCATTTTCATCGTACTCCTTGAATGGCTTGGGAGTCGTGGTACCATCCTCGATACATGTCTGTTCGGTTTCGAAAGGGAGAAGCCCTTGTTAGGAATTTTATTGTTTAGATTTTGATGAATGCCATGTAAAACCTAGAATAGAAAGTTGGCACCCCAATTCTTGTTGTAAAATGCATTGTAATGAATAGAGTCGCCAAGCCGAGTTAAGTCGGCCTACGCCTAACATGCAAGAAGACAATCAAGATCGGAAGGAAAACTCTGTGCGAGGCAGTGAGTATGGCAAAGAAGAAGTAGAAACTCTTTTGAAGAAGCGGTGAGTGGAGCATCGGTCAAGTCAACTCAAGAAAAGCCAAGTCTCAAGTTGAAGTGACAGAAGAGTCATCCAATGATTGGAAGGCGACTCTAAGTCACCTGGGAAAGCAAGGAAATGCGGTCAAGTCGAGATTTACTTAAACAAGTAATATCTCCATACCACCTTTCTTGGAGTGCTCGGTCCCCTGTGCAAAAGGAATGAACCAATGGGAAGCACTACACCGTGTCGAACTCGAAAAGGTGAAAGAACAATTCATACGAGGAAACGGCAATTCCAAGAACTCGCAAGCCAAACGATTTGCAAAGTGACTTTCAAAAATAAGCCTATCTCTTCAACGGGCAAATTTTGAAAGTTCACTATAAAAGCGAGGAGTTTGTTTGAGATAAAAAGGGGATGACACACACATGAGATATACAAGCATATTAGAAAAATCAAAACATTCTCAATCCTCAAGCTACATTACGAAGTACATCAATCCAACACTCACTGTGAAGGAAAGAGAACTTCAATCGAGTTGAAGAGGAAACTTTTGAAAACAAGGGGTCTACATTCCGGGAAGGATTGTAGAAAGGTTCAAGGTTGAACCAAGTCTTAAGCTTTTGGAGGGCTTCGTGATCAAATCCAAAGAGCTTGAGCAAGTGAGTCATAGTAACAAGCAAACGCTGTGAAGAAGCCGAGCTGCATCGTGGCCACAAAGAGTGATCAAGGCGTCTCGGATCGAGTCCCTAAGGATCAAGTCGGCTGTTGTGATCAAGACTTGTATCGGGACTGTTACCACTTTGTAAACTGATCATTACTTAGTGGATTCCTCCGGGAGTTGGAGAAGAGAGGAGTAGAAGAATTACCCCATCTTGAACCTCTATAAAAACTTTCTTGTGTCATTTACATTTCAAAGATTTAAATTCTGCACTTTTAACTCGCTTATATCTGTGATAAATTTGCTATCCATTTGATAATTTATAAGTACTAAATCAAGCTCTAAAATCATGCTTAATCAAACTTAAGGGTGTTAAGTCTTTCACTGAAAATAAAACCACGTTGAGTTAAATTATAGCCAACAAAGTGAGTTACTCCATCAACACTCAAACCGAGTCATTTGAGAGATTAACTCTCTTGAGTGACTAATTCGATTCCCATCAAGGACACAAAACGTGTAGAATCAACTCTGTAGATTTAAAAGGACTAAATCGAAAATTTGGTAAGGTTTATTCAACCCCCTTCTAAACCTTACACTACACCCCTTGGGACCTACAAGTGGTATCGGAGCGGTTGGTTCATTGAACCCTCCGCCAGTTCTTGAACTAGATCTCCAAACTTTTCAAAGTCTCGCTTTAGTACTTAAACTTTCAAAACTCTTCTTTATCATTAAAAGTTATTATCATGGAAGCAAATTTGACACGCATCCCTATGTTCACTATTGAAGAATTTGATGATTGGAAAATTTGTATGCGAGCTCATCTATCGGCATTACATGATGAGATGTGGATAGTGATAGAAGATGGGCCTCTGCAAATCTTAAAGGTGAACAACTCTTTGCATTTAAGAGTTGCGGTGAAGGAGAAGAAGATGTTGCTCCTAGACCCCATGGTTGAAAAACCAAGAACCGAGTGGACAAATGATGACAAAAAGATACAACCTGGACAATGTAGCCAAGGACATCCTTTACAAAACCTTGACAAAGCCATGTTCAACAAAGTCAAATCATGCGAAACGGCTAAAGAAATGCAGGACAAGTGACATTAATTTGTGAAGGCTCGAGCAAATCAAAGAAAACAAATTATCGGTGGTTGTCTGAAATTTGAGAACTTCAAAATGATCTCGGGAGAAAATGCGGATCAACTAGATGCTCGGTTCACGTAAATCACAAATGAGTCATCTACACTTGGAAAGGAATATACACGAGAAAATGTGTATGAAGATCCTAAAAAGTCTTCCAAATGAATGGGAAATGAAGGTCATGGCACTCGAGACACTCCATGGACCTATCAAAAACATCCAACCATGAGCTATTCTCGGATCTCAAAGCCTGAATTTGAGGTGAGAAGGAAAGACCAGGAAGAGACAATTTTGTACCCAAAACAAATTTGCTCTAATTGTCAAAGATGGGAAGAGAGTCAAGTCAAAGAAGTCATTTACCCGGAAAAATAGCCACGATGGTTAAAAGATTTAACAAGTTCTTTAACAAGAACTACAAGAGAGGAAAGGGCGAATCTTCCGAGAAGACACTCGGCTCCTCCAAATCAAGGGAAGATAGGCCAACCAAGAGAAATGATCATCAAAGAGTTGAGTATCAAAGGGTGACAATCGAAGAATGGAAAGAGTGATCAAAAGGTTGAATATCTATCTTTGAATCAGACAACCAGTCACTATGCCATTGATCATCCATATCCTGTAGTCAACAAATACGAGAGATGAAGAAGAAAGGAAGGTCTTGAGAGAAAGAAGACAAGAAAAGAAAAAGGCAATGATGGTGGCGCAGAGATGGCAAAAATGACTAAGTCAAGAGAGACAATTGATTGAGAGAAGCGATGAAGGCGACTACACAAGTGACTCAAGAAGAAGCCCGATCCGCTTGATGGCCAAAGAACAAGATCAAGAAGATGAGGTACAATCTAACTCAACAAACTCGGACACTAGTGATAGTGGCGGGACACACACACTTCATCACCTACGATCTTTATGATTCATTAAGCAAAATGATGAAAGATTTTGAACACATTAAATCCTCACACACACTATTGAATGAGGAAAACAGCCTACTCAAAAGTCAAAACTCAAAGTGACTAAGGAGCCGAGTACTCTAAGTCAAATAGCATTGAGAATGAAAGTTTAAAAGAAGTGAAAATGCTAAATTAATAGCGAAATTGCTGCTATAGAAAAGAGGGAGAATGACCTCAAAAATGTTATTGCCTCATTCACTAAGGCATCTAAATCATTGGATGATCTTATTATGAGTCAAAGAGAATGTGGAGATAAGACAGGCTTAGGATTTAATTCCTCGTGCCATGTCAAACCTCAAGAGTAATTTTGGAAAAAGGATCTTCAAGTCATGAAGAGTCCGAAAAATCCAAAACTCTAAATGTTGCACATACATTCACTCCAAAGCACAACACTAAGCAAACCGGCCTTGGTTACAAAGGAAAAGGAAAATGACCCGGTTGAGTGTCTTTGAAAGGATACTTGAGAAGAGATTCACTTCAGGAGTCCCTCAAAGAAACTCCTAACGAGAAAATACTCAGTAAAGAAGAAGCGAGTTACCAAAAATCCCCGAAAATCCATAAAAGAAATACATATGATGGGAACGGTAGAAAATATCCAAGCCAAGTGATTGGAATAATGTGAACTATCGGATAGACTTATGGAATATAAGCCCAAATGGCAAAGGCCAGAACTCAAAAAGGCCATTCCAAAAGCATAAGAGCTTTTATCAAAGACACATATGCACCTAGGCACTACACTCAAAGACACCACAATTACCCAAAGAAGGCAATTGCTAAAACACACATTCGGCATACGGACAAAAGAGACAAACAGTATGAACCAGAATCCCCAAGCAATTTGCCAGGATTAATTATGATTATGGCACGATAGATGGCAACCCCTTGAGTCAAATCATTTGGCTATAGGTTGGTTGGATCATCTTACAATTCTAACCCCTCGGACCTGGACAAGCATGGGTACCTAAAACTTAATTTCCTTGATTGCGGTTCAAGAGCAGTGAGTGCCAAGGAACCTGGTACATGGATAGTGGCTGCCCGGACATATGATAGGAAATAAGAGAAATTTGTCAAAAATTCAAGGAAGTCAAAGGAGCAAAAGTCATATTTGGGGAAATGAAGCTCCTGGTGAAATAAGAGGCATTGGATCCATCAAGAGGAATGGATTAGAAATCACGTATGTTGCATATGTTGAAGGACTCAACTTCAACTTATCGAGCATCGATCCAACTCGTGACAAGGGTTACAATGTTGGATTCAACATGGAATATGCCAAATCAAAGAAATTGAATCAAATGAAGTGGTCTTTGCAAGGATGTAGACAAAAATATGTATGTAGTGGATTGGTCAACCGCAACACCCAAAGACATGTCTACTAGCAAAGAGTACAATTGAATCAAGTTGGTGTAGCACAAAAAGCCGAGTCACACCAATTTCAAAACACTTAACAAGTCGGCAAGAAGTCATCTTGTAGAAGGACTTCAGGACTCGATATACAAGAAGGAGAGTATATGTGATGCATGTCGGAAGGAAAGCAAATCAAGTCGTCATTCAAAGAAAATACATGCCCATCCTCAACAAGAATATTGCATCTACTTCATATGGATCTATTTGGCCCATGGAACCAAACCGAAAGATAAGTGGAAAGAAATACACCTTGGTGGTAGTAGATGACTACTCAAGATATACATGGACAATATTCATGTGCAAGAAGAAAGAAACTCTACAAAAACTACCACGGTGATGAAGAGGATTCAAAATGAGAAGAGTCAAACCATTATCAAAATAAGATCGGATAGAGGAACCGAGTTTGTCAATGGAATAATAACTCGAGTATTGTATTGAGAATGGTATTGGTCATGAACTATCGGCCCTAAAGGACTCCACAGCGAGAATGGAGTTGCGAGAAAGAAGAAGAAAGAACCCTCAAAGAAGCGGCAGGACCATGTTAGGAAGCGGGTTACCGAAAAGATTTTGGGCTGAAGCAATCAACACAACTTTGCTACACCCAAAACAAATGTATGATAAATAGACAAAATGACAAGACTCCTATGAGATCCGGATTGGAAGAAAACCAAATGTTGCATATTTGAGAATATTTGGATGTAAATGCTTCATCCACAACAATGGCAAAGACAACCTAAAGGCCTTTGATGCTAAAGTTGATGAAGGTATCTTCTTAGGATACTCACCAAAAGCAAAGCCTACTGAGAATACTCAACAAAAGAACTATGGTTACTGGAGGAATCCATTCATGTAGTATTCGATGAGCGAAATGTAAATGGAGAAGACATTGAAGAGTCGGTGATAAGTCGAATCATCCAATCATACGAAGAGTCCCTATCTTTGAAGCCGAGGTGGAATTATCAATTGAGAAGAAGATGAGATAGTGAATCTCAAAAACAAATTTGGAAAATTTGCGCTAAGTGATAACGAGAGAGTCGACCACACCAACACAAACGCAAGTCGTCTCAATCCAGCTAACTTACTCCAACCTGATGTAAGATGGGAGAGACCATCCACGAGAACTTGTCATTGGAGATATAAGAGAAGGTGTCAAAACAAGATCGAACTCAACAAGAAGCTATGTTCACATGCTTCATCTCGCAATAGAGCCAAAAGATGTGTCAAAGCATTGGATGACACACATTGGATTCAAGCTATGCAAGAAGAAGTAATCGGTTTGAGAGAAATAAAGTATGGGAATTAGTGCAAAGACCCATACATCAAAATGTTATTGGAACCAAATGGGTGTTCGAAATAAGATGAACGAGGAAAGTTACGTGGGTAAGAAACAAAGCAAGACTAGTAGCCAAAGGATATTGCCAAGAAGAAGGGATAGATTTTGATGAAACATTTGCCCCTGTAGCAAGATTGGAAGCTATAAGGATGTTTCTTGCCTATGCACTCACAAGAATTTCATTGTATATCGATGGATGTAAAAAGTGCATTCCTAAATGGTTTATTGGAAGAAGAAGTGTATGTTGAACAACCTCCAGGATTTGAGCGAGAAGACTCTTGGAGACAAGGTATACAAACTCAAGAAAGCCTTGTATGGATTGAAACAGGCACCCAGAGCATGGTATGATACCCTGTCACAATTGCTAATCGAAAATGGATTCACAAAAGGAAAAGTAGATAGAACACTTTTTCAGAATTCAAGACAAGAAAAGTATCTTGCTTGTTCAAATATATGTGGATGACATTATTTTTGGATCCACTAACAAAAAAGTGTGTGAAAAATTCTCAAACCTCATGCAAAGCAAATTTGAAATGAGCATGATGGGAGAGCGACATTCTTCCTTGGACTTCAAGTGAAACAATTGAAGGATGGAACCTTCATAAGTCAAACAAAATACACCGAGAGACTTAATGAAGAAGTTTGGTATGGAGGAGAAGTCTTCGTAAAAATACCAATGAACACATCGGTCAAAATGGACATGGATGCGGATGGCAAGCCTGTAGATCAAACAAGATCTGAGCACTTATTGGATCATTGCTCTATCTCACACGCTAAGCGGGCCAGACATCACCTTTGTTGTAGGTGTATGTGCAAGATTTCAATCTGCTCCAAAAGAGAGCCACATGACAGCAGACTAAGAGAATATTGAGATACTTGAAAGGAAGCCAAGAAGTAGGCCTATGGTATCCAAAGGAAGGTGGATTCAAGCTAATTGGCTATTCAGACTCGACTATCTTTGGATGCGAGTTGACAGGAAAAGCACTTCAGGCACATGTCAAATGCTAGAAACAGTGATTTCTGGTTTAGCAAGAAGCAAAACTCAATAGCCACCTCTACAGCTGAGGCAGAATACATAAGCTGCGGGCAGCTGTTGTGCCCAAGTCCTATGGATGAGACAAAGCTGAGAGACTATGAAGTTGAAGAAAAAGAAATTCCAATCATGTGTGATAACACAAGTGCAATTGCAATCACTCAAAATCTGTGTTGCACTCAAGAACAAAACATATTGATGTCGGATATCACTTCATAAGAGATCATGTTGAAAAGAAGGACATTATCTTGGAATATATCTCAACGATAAACAACTAGCCGACATCTTCACAAAACCATTATGTGAGTCAAGATTTGAAGAACTCAAACATGAGTTGGGGTTAATTGAGTGGTGACACTCATTTTAATCAAAGAAGAGAAATGGAAGAAAAGGGGTGAAAAAGAGTGAAAAATGTAAATCACCAATGAAATCACCAGACGGAAAGACAACTACACCGGAGTCACCGATAGGAATGAGTCGCTAAGAGAACTGTGAGAAGTAGAGTTAAATCACTAGAGATAAGTTTGAATAACTTATGAGCAAAGTGACAAAAACGCATCGTTTTGACTAAGCGGGAATGTTTTAAGGAATACGTCGGCATAATGATGATGTGTACGGACAAAAAAGCGCACACCAAGCTTATGATTGGATATAAATCTTTGCCGCATTAAATACGAGACATGAAATGCTCAATAAGCGTCACGAAATCCAAGCCGTTGATTTCAATCACGATTCAAAAACCACCCGCACGTCCTTTCATAAACCATATTTAAACCATTTTAGTCCGTTTCTCTCTCACACTTCTAAAAACTGTTCATCTCTTTCTCTCAAAAGCAAAGCGAGAATACTCTCGAAACCCTATCGATCTTCAAATCATTTTAAGAGTTTTCCTTGATATAATCTGAGAAATGGCACCAACTTATGACTTTACCAAGTTAGGAAAGCAAATCCACACGGTTCGGCGGTGGATTTTGACGGAATGGTGAAGCGGTCCGAACGACAACCTGGTGAAGAAAATCGAGAAGTTGGAAACGTCCCAGACTAAAACCGTTTCTAACGTTAGAATATCCGATGACCTATGGGAGGAGGTCGCACAATTCTACGTGAATCGAGATTCACGATGAAGGAATCAAGTCATCATTCACGGAAAGCGGTGACTATCATTTGCCAGATTTGGTGAATATTGCTTACTACCCGCATAAGGAGCATCGAGATCAAAGAAGCTGATGTAAACTTGGGTGACGCATGGAAAGAAATAGCCAAGTCGTCTTTCTTTGATAAAATAATATACACAACAAACAAGAGATCACAAGGAGGATTATCACAAGATGTTGGACATAGTTGCCAAATGTATCGACATCAAATTTGGCAGACTTTTGACCAATCACAAAGGCAAAGCCGATTGTAATGGCCGCAATCATCGAAGAAAAAGAAGATAAATCGGGAGAGTTTGTCTACAGCCAGGACTCTGCCCGACGTGGGGAACAAGTCCTTCAAAGAAGATGGTTCATTTGGAGGATCCCTAGGATATGGCCCGGTGATTGGCGGCTATTGGAGGTGAAAGGAGTCCCTCTTAGACATGGGAAGGCATTCCATGTTAACAAGAGGATGTTGAGCTAACCTCTTTGGCGCTCGAAGCGAGCTTACGCCAAGAGAGCGACACCGTGAGGGGAATCACCGACCCGAAGATCAAACAAGTTTCCTCTCCAGCCCAAGAAGAAAGTTGCCCCTGCACTGCCAAGAAGATCGCGCCCCTGCAGCCTAAGAAAACCAAACATGCTCCTGCCCCGCAGCAGAGTCACTGCCCGCGCCCATGTCTCTGCCCGGCGGCGGTCGAGAAGGACTCACAAATACCTTCTCCGATCGTCAAGAAGAGGAGAACCGAGAAGCCACGACGGCCCGCTCCTCGAAAAACACAAGACGGCCCCCCGCCGCCCAAGACTGAGAGGACAACATCTCTCTCGAACCGAGAAATTCCCCTAGTACAAACCAGGAGACGAAGAAGAATAGTCAAGCGGTCAATCGGTGAAACCAAATTGAGTTGGTTACTCATTAGCACAAATACCAGAGACTACTAGAGAAGTAGAGTCTCCAGATGTAGTTGATGAAACACCCAAGTCTGCTTGAAGCGATCGTGAGGCAACCAGAAGACACAAACAGAGGCTCACACACCAAGACAAGAAAGAACACCGCCGGCGCGAGATAGTGATGTAATGATCTTATCTCCACCTTACCCGGACATCCAAAATCGTCTGCGTGAGTGGAGGAAATGGAAGTTGAGCAAGTCAAGGAACAGTTCCAACGGCGAGTTCATAGAAGAAGAAGAAGAATCTGCTAAATTTCCTTGGATTAACTCTCAGTGCTCCCACTACGGATGAAGACAAGCGCACGCACATCCTGCAGATCTACAAGGACGGGAGAGAGAAAAGCAAGTCAAGAAAGCCGAAGCACGTGAGAAGGCAAGCATTTGCCCTATCTCGGCACCCGTAACACACACATCCTCTCCTTGATGTCTTCTCCGAAACGATGGCGAGGAACCGGAGAATGTTCTTTGCCCGTAAGAGTTGCAATCAAGCAAGCGTTGCACGAATCAAGAATCCTTCACGAGCAAAGACTAATGGAGGGACCAGGAGAGTCATCCGAACACACCGAAATTGATCCAATGGGAGTGGTTCAAAGAAATCGCCAATGTTGTTCTTTGCTTACCACTTCCCACTCACTCGAAAGAAGGCAATAAGGAGATGGCGATGAACGGGCTAGTGGGGACCCCAGCGAGCCAACCCCTATTGAAGGTGTGCTACCACCTTGCCCCAACGGCCGAACAATCAATCGAAACGATCGGGAGTTTGGAGACGAGTGACCCCATTCAAGTCACTCGGTGCGCGCCCGGTGAGGAAACTCCTCCACTGCGGCAAGGTCGGAGGATCTGCAGATGACTCCACAACGAATCACGAGACGAAGAAGACAAATTACAATCACAAGAAGAAACAACAAGTTGCCATCAACGAAGCTCGGGCGATTGAGACTATCTCGGTGAGGTGCCAACCGCTCTCGAAGGCTAATGACGCTGCGATGCGATCCCAGGCACATGAAGGAGCACCACAGGAGTTAACACTGCGGCGATGAAAGTGCAATCCATGGGGTTGAGACTCCTATGGATGCCACTCAGTAGAAGACCCTAAGACAAACTGAATAATCGCCGAAAGGGAGGACGAAGGCCTCACGCAGCCATGAGACTGGGAGGTAATGAAGAACCCACGGGAGGTTGAGACTTCCTGGGTAAAGAAGCTAAAGTAGAGAACATCCCTCCCCGCTATCATCGACCCATCCGAGAAGGAGATCGGTGCACTTCATGATTCCCAGGACAACCACGATGTCACTTTTCGGGATCGGAAGGCGAAGAAGAAGCCGAGTCATCCCCATGACAAATCCAAAAGACTTCAGTGCGGTGTTCCAAGCACGAGTAAGTCGATCCCAAGACTACTCGTCAAACCTTTAACTTTGATGATGAGCCACCAATGGAAATCTCATCATCGTCCGATGACGCTTTCGATAAAAGCGAGGACCGATCTCATGAAATGGAAAAATCACCGAGACCAACGGTTGTAAGAAGGTATGACCGAGGCTCGGCAAGCGGGTCCACTTCACAACAAGACCCGGCTCAACAAGAGACCATCTGCGCGAGCTCCTCAAGCCGCAGCGGATCGATTCCCAAAAGAACGCCCGCGCACCACTCATCATCGAATGATTCGATTGGCGGTGATGAATCCTTCGTAGAAGTCTTTTCCTTTTTCACTTTGGATATACCGAACTCCACGAAGAGTCGAAAAACGAACAAGCACGCTATCACGACCACCTCCTTTTTCACTCGGCGCACCATTGTTCGGCCGATTTTGATTTTGATTTTGTATGGCCATCACCGCAATGAAGAATCACCGAAGTTCGAAAGAAGTGTTCAAGGCACTCTTTCTTGAGGTTGAACGGATGGAGAGGCATCGAGCCTCTTTGGACATGATGGACAACAGAGATGCCAACCTACGGCCGACTTGAGAGGCATCACAACGAGGATAAGGGAATGGTGGCAACATGGCAAAATCAATGCGTGTGGAAAAGGTGAGATACTTGAACTTTGTTCAACAAGTGGCCGTGTGGAGAGCCGAAAATGCCGATGCAAAAACGAAGCCGAGAGAACACATTGAGCATATGCATGAAGCTCACACCCGAAAATCAAGTTGCGTGAGCAAAATACAAATGATCTACAATTTGGAAGAACACATGACAAGAAAATTCATCCTCCTCATGGCCGAGATGAAGGCGATTTCAGAGAATCCAACGCTACTCGATCCAATTAAAATCTTTGCATCAACGCAACAGGACTTGAAGCGAACTCAACCATCGAAGATTCGACTTCATGCTTGCGGCATGTTCCCCGGGTTCCTCTATGCTTTGATGATGCCAAAAAGGGGAAGAGGAATACCTTAAAGCGGAAAATCTGGAAAAGAAAAGAAAGGAGCGGTGAGAAGGGAAAATGAGAAGGGAAAATCACCGTGAAATTTTGAAACAAAAGAAAGGAAAATCACGAGGGGAAGGATCAAAAGATATGACCTTGATGATTGCACAAACCCCCCAACAGGGTCTCCACACGGTGACATTATAAGCGGCAAACTCCCCGTGACTCGCCACTCCAACACTCTGCTTTGTATCTATGGGCCGAGAAGAGAAAAGCAATTGAAGCGAGGGATGAAGGAAGTGGAAGGAAGAATGGATGCCAGGGTGATGAACATCTTGAAAGAACATGGAGGCATTCCGTGAAGCGAGACAGAGACACGTATGCCATTTCAAATGTCGGGACGAGCCACGATCGATTACGAATTCAAAACGCCGAATCGAAGGATATTTTGCAAAATATGTCCATGGCTCAAGCTTGGGACTTGTCTTGGGGAAAAGGGTCTCACGTTATGTGAAGAAGGCGATGACGACAAATTTCCGTGACCCTCTGCGGTCACTCTGCTAGTCACTCGGTCACCGGGAAGAAGACCCGTCAAGATACGCCCGGAGGTAGAGGAAGAAGCGATGAGTGGAGGAAGAAGCGGACCTGGCCTCGCCCAGAATATTGAATACGTAGATCCAGGGAAAGAAAGGAGGGATCTCTTGGGAGGTGAAACGACCAAGTGGCAAATTTAAAAGTGGCTAAAACTAACGCTGAGTATGCAAAAAGATTAGAAGAAGAAAACAAGAGACAAACTTCGGCTATGGCGGAGAGACAGAAAGATTAAGAAAAGATGAAGCCGCCAGAAAGCATATGAGAAGAAAAAAAGGCGGTGACGACGAGAAAAAGAGAAAGAAAGAGAAGAAGATCTTGATCAAGATGAAAGAAGGAGACAAAAGGAGATGAAGTGTTCTTTATCAACCCTTCGTGTACTTTATTATGTAAATACATACAATGTAAGTCTTACGTAATAAAGCTATAAATTCTTTATCTTTTTTTGTGAAGACAATTATATACTCGATACACCTTGTAAAAACATTGTGTTAAGTACAAGAATGATATGATCAATAAAAAGATTGATTCTGCGCATACATTCTATGTCAATACACTATCTGTATGTATCTTTGTTATTTGCATCTTTGTATGGTTTAAGTTTTGGCATCATCAAAAAGGGGGAAATTGTTAGGAATTTTATTGTTTAGATTTTGATGAATGCCATGTAAAACTTAGAATAGAAAGTTGGCACCCCAATTCTTGTTGTAAAATGCATTGTAATGAATAGAGTGCCAAGGCGAGTTAAGTCGCTACGCCCTAACATGCAAGAAGACAATCAAGATCGAAGGAAAACTCACGCTGCTGAGACACAAGGTATGGCAAAGAAGAGTAGACGGAACTCTATCGAAGAAGCGGTGAGATGCGGCACTGAGTGGAGCATCGATCAAGTCAACTCAAGAAAAGCCAAGTCTCAAGTTGAAGTGACAAGAGTCATCCATGATTGGAAGTCGACTCTAAGTCACCCTGGGAAAGCAAGGAATGCGGTCAAGTCGAGATTTACTTAAACAAGTAATATCTCCATACCACCTTTCTTGGAGTGCTCAGTCCCGAAGCGTGCAAAAGGAATGAACCAATGGGAAGCACTACACCGTGTCGAACTCGAAAAGGTGAAAGAACAATTCATACGAGGAAACGGCAATTCCAAGAATCGCAAGCCAACGATCGCAAAGTGACTTTCAAAAATAAGCCTATCTCTTCAACGGGCAAATTTTTGAAAGTTCACTATAAAAGGCCGAGGAGTTTGTTTGAGATAAAAAGGGGGATGACACACACGTGAGATATACAAGCATATTAGAAAATCAAACATTCTCAATCCTCAAGCTACATTGAAGTACATCAATCCAACACTCACCGTGAAGGAAAGAGAACTTCAATCGAGTTGAAGAGGAAACTTTTTTGAAAACAAAGGGGTCTACATTCGGGAAGGATTGTAGAAAGGTTCAAGTTGAACCAAGTCTTAAGCTTTTGGAGGGCTTCATGATCAAATCCAAAGAGCTTGAGCAAGTGAGTCAGTAAAATAAGGCAATTGCCTGTGAAGAAGCCGAGTCGTGCGAGAAGCCGGTGAGTGATCAAGGCGTCTCCCGGGTGAGTCCCTAAGGATCAAGTCGGCCATTGTGATCAAAACTTGTATCGGGTACATTACCACTTTGTAAACGATCATTACTTAGTGGATTCCTCCGGGAGTTGGAGAAGAGAGGAGAAGAATTACCCCATCTTGAACCTCTATAAAAACTTTCTTGTGTCATTTACATTTCGACATTTAAATTCTGCACTTTTAATCGCTTATATCTCTTTGATAAATTTGCTATCCATTTGATAATTTATAAGTACTAAATCAAGCTCTAAAATCTTGCTTAATCAAACTTAAGGGTGTTAAGTCTTCCATTGAAAATAAAACCACGAGTTGAGTTAAATTATAGCCAACAGTGAGTTACTCCATCAACTCCGAAAGTCATGAGAGATTAACTCTCTTGAGTGACTAATTCGATTGTCCATCAGGAGGACACGGTGTGTAGAATCAACTCTTGTAGATTTAAAAGGACTAAATCGAAAATTTGGTAAGGTTTATTCAACCCCCTTCTAAACCTTACACTACACCCCTTGGGACCTACAACCCTGAAGCTTCATGGCTAGCTCTTTATGTTAGTCAAGTGTCTCGATAATCTAGAGGGGGTGAATAGATTATCATGCGATTTTTCGCAAATCGCCTCTTTTTTCGAATGAATAAATAAATGACAAGAATGTAAGTGCGGAAATTAAACAACACTCAAATGGATTTAAAGAGGTTCAACCCACCTAGGGCCTAATCCTCTACCACCCCAAGTATCTCCTGATGGATTTCAATAAGAAAAAACGATTTTATTAATTACCACAATTAATACAACACCACCTTTGAAGATTACCACAATCTTCTTACAACACCTTCAAGGAGATTACCACAATCTTCCTTCAAAGACCTATGAAGAGTACCACACTCTTCAACACCTAAAATCACCCAAGTGTGTTCTTACCACAAGAACACTAACAAGGATATCTTGTTTTGGATGATAGAAAAATTCAAGATTACAACTCAATAAATGAAGTATACAAACTTTGAGTGCAAGTATAATCAGAATGAAAAGCCCGGACCTCAAGATTGTGCAAGTGCAAGAACTAGCTATTACAACAAGTGTATAAAAATGAAGGCTTGGAGAATTTTCAGATTTCTTGTTGTGTATTTGCTTGTATGTGTTGTATCTTGTGTCTTCAATTCATCCTCTATTTATAGGAGAGTCTTCACCAACATAGGCTCCCAACATAAAGCTCCTTCTTCTTCACTTTTGTCTACAAAAAGAGGATCACAAGATGTAGAAATATTGTACAAAAATAAAAAGTAAATCTTCCCATAAGGTTGCAACAGTTGGAATTTTCTTTGTCCAAAATTACATAGGAAGCGGCCGGTTGCCCTGTATAAGATTTGAACATTTGAATGAAAATAATCACGATCGGGTAGGGGTTGCAGAGGTCACGACAGTCGAGGGTGTCGACGATGCATCTCGGCCTCTACTGGACCGTCCCCCTCTTTTTTTCAAGTCCTCAGTAACTTTATGTTTCAATTCATGCACTCTTGGTGCCGATCGACCTTTTTTGGCGCCCGATCGACCTCGATTTTAAATGTTGTCGATTTTTATCAAAAATAAACATCAAGAAATACTCAAAAATTAGTAAAAATATTTTAAATCACTTGGGAGTATTTGGACAACATTTATAAATATTGTTTTGGTGCAAAAAACCAATTTAAACAAAACCATCAAAAGTGTTGTCCATTTTTATCAAAAAATAAATTCTAAGAAATACTCCAAAAATTAGCAAAAACATTTTAAATCATTTAGGAGTATTTGGACAACATTTATTAACATTGTTTTGGTATAAAAACTTATTTAAACAAAATCATCAAAATCTTGATAAAAACATTTATCTAACACTTTATCCATCCCCAGGAATCCCACAACCTCTCTCCCAAGTCAAGCCGAAACTTTAACTGAAGATGTCACAAGAGAAGAAACACGAGTGGAAGAAAGCACACACAAAAAAAGGAGAAACATGGACAAAGAGAAAGAGATGAGTTTAACTTTTCGAAATTCCAAGATTGACAAACAACATGGACTTTAATACACATGCAAAACAAGAATAGAAAAAGAAAAGAAGAAAGGAAGTAAACCCACGAATAAATGCCTTTGTGGACGAAGCCAATCTAACTACCAACACAAGTGGAATAAATGCTCAAGGATTAACTATTCTATTAACCACCATAAATGAAGAAATCAACCACAAGGTCAGAACCATGAGCAATGAAACAGAACCCTAGACACTCCCATAGAGAGAAAAACCACTCCCGTAGAGAGAAAAAATCCTTCAACTCCTAAGGAAATATCTATTGAAATAGTGGAATTTTATTTTGATTAAAATACCTTGTCTTGTGGTGTTTATGTGTTTGATGGATCTTATACTTGCTTCTCATACAAGTTAAAAACTACACATATTGTTGTATTATAGATCATGGCTCCACAAAGGGATGGATCAAAATTCGCCGCTTAATTCAAGTCAGTCAAGGGATCTTGTAACGATCTGTTGAATAATCTTATTACTTTACTTGAGGTTACCCGACAAAAACGCCGTACCACCTGCACCAGGCCACCTAACTGGTGGAAATGAGGAAGCACACGTTTGGAATAATTTTGGAGGTTTAGACCACAAACCTTTAATGGACGCGACGGGTCATTTGCAGTTGAGGAGTGGCTACGAGCAATAGAAATAATATTTGCTCGTATTTCTAGCATTGATGCGCAACAAATCTCGTGCTCCACCTTCCAGTATACAGAGGGGCGATTGCGTGACATGACTTGGATTGACTTTAAAAACGAGGCAATGCAACCGTATTTTCCGCAATCATATAGAGATAGGAAGGAGACGAAGTTCCTAGAGTTGAAACAGGACAACATGACAGTAATCAAGTACGATCATAAATTCAATCAATTGGCATGGTTTGCCATCCACTTGGTAGACACAGATGAGAAGAGGGCAAGGATGTTCCGAAGGAGTCTCTGTCCAGAGATAGGTTGTGTGTTAGCTGGTTTGGGAACGACGACTTATGTTGAACTGCTTTCGTGAGCTCATGAAGTGGCTTCGTGTTTGAGGTTGGAATATTTTGCCCAGAAGACAGACAATGTTCCAGGATAGAGGAAATGGAATGGTTCAAGTCAGGGAATGGCGAGTGGTAGCAAGAGTAAACAGGTCAGGACCAGGGCAAACGCAATTCGATTTACGCAGGCGAAGCCAACTTGTCCAACCCCGTGGAATGAATCATTATAGGGAATCTTGTGGGACTAGAAAAATGTTTTCGTTGCCACCAACTTGGCCATCATGCAGATTATTGCACCATGTTTCCAGACAAGAAGGGAAAGACACCAAAAGGTCAGGCGCGTGTTTTTGCTATGACACAACAGGAAGCCCAACAGAACTCGGGAACACTGACAGGTATGATACACATTTCCAAATACCTGCTTTAGTGGTATTTGATACTGGTGCTATGCATTCTTTCATATCTGCTAATTTTCATGCTAAGGCGTGTCTTGAGAGCTGCACAGTTAGTAATACACTAGAAATAAGCTTTCCTTCGAGAAAAATAATAAGTACTGATCTAGTGACTAAAAATGTGGCGTTGGATTATGATGGGAAAAGAGTCATAAAGCGGTTTGCATGTGATTAGAATGAGGGATTTTGATATCATACTAGGAATGGACTGGTTGAATAGGTATAAGGCCAACATCAAATTTCACGGAAGAGAAATAATTCTCGAACCGTCAAAGGGAGATGAATTCATATTTTTGGAGCAAGAGTGAGTGGAATACCTCAAATTATATCGGTAATGAAGACGGTTAAAATCTTTGAAGAAAGAAAAATGTCGAGAATTTCTACTTAATGTGATGCCCACTCAAGTTCTTTGAAAACAATCATGGAAGTTCGGTTATGCGAGTATGCCGACATATTCCCGATGATTTGCAGAATACCTCCAAATCGCCAAGTGGAGTTTACGATTGATATGATTCTCGGAAGCTATTTTTGTATCAAAAGCACCATACATAATGACTCCCAAAGAGCTTCAAGGGTTAAAAGTTTAGCATTGCAATAACTCTTGAATCTTTTGGTTTCATACGACCAGTGTGTGTCGCCTTGAGAGCCTATCTAGAAAAATGATGGGAACATGAGGATGTACATCGACTACAAAGAGTTGAATGAACTTACTATCAAGAACAAGTATCCCATACCAAGAATTGAGGATCTTTTTGATCAATGAATGGGGCAATTAAGTGTCTTTTCTAAGATTGATCGAGGTTTGGGTACCATCGGCTAAAGGTTAAAGAAGGAGATATACCGAAGACAATTTTTAGGAGGCGCGATATGGGCACTATGAGTTCACGGATGTCTTTTGGGCTTAGTAATGGTCGATGTATTTATGTATTTGATGACTCGAGTTTTCACCCATACTTGAATAAATTTGTGATTGTGTTCATAGATGATATTTTTGTGTACTCAAAGGACATAAAACAACACGAGAACTACCTCGGCATAGTGTTAGAGACTCTCCGAATGCATATTGATAGAGATCCTGGATGAGGTTTAGGTTCCGGTGAAAGCGAGATAGTCCGTCCATCAAATCTGTATGTGAGGAGCGATTCGCCGCGGTTGGGTCATGTGAATTGCCCTTGTGCATCTATCCGAGCTCATTTCTTGGGTACTGTTCTTCTGCTGAATCTAGAGCGAACCACATATTCAAGTTTATCATCTTTAGTAACATCGAAAAACATACCTTAAGAACCATTTAGGGTGCTCGTCGAACATCTATCTTCGGTCCTTCAGGACAAAAGTAATTGTAGGTTGCTCCTCTCTTTTTTCTACACTTGTCTTGGTTGATATCTTTGGGATCTCATATTCAACACCACTCTCGGATGAATGGTATTGTATTGTTCCCTTGGGTTGATTTCAATATCGATTGGGAATTTGCATTTTTTATGTTGGCTTACCACTGCTGTTGCTATTTGAGCCAATTGTATCTCCAGAGATTTTCACCTTGCGTTTATATTCGTATTCAGCTAAGAAACATGTTCTTCAATCTTATATATCTTTGCCTTATCGTTGTTCAGTCTGGCTCATCTCTCTCCGATGAATGAGGCCAACATTTCATCCAGAGATGGTTTCTTTTCCCTCGGTAGTATCAATGGCTGATTCTCAATGTTCCCATTGTTTCCACGGTTCACCTCGTCTGCCATGTCCTTCGATTATCTTTTAATATAACCCCGAGTATGTCGTGACGCCTCCTACACAACAACTCACAAAAACAAATAAAACTAAAAAATTAAGTTAGTAAAAATAAAAAAACAAATAAACAAAGGCGATTAAAAATTTGTGCTTCATTTAAGATTGAACTACTTATTACTATATCTATGTAGAATAATCCCCGACAATGGCGCCAAAAACTTGACCGTGAAATTTTTTCACTAAAGCTACTATGACCAGTAAGGTCGTATTCCTTACAAATTGAATACGAAACACGTAGAGTACAGTAATCTCGTACTTCAATTTTATTGAAGCGGTCGAAAATCAAAAATTGTTTATCTAACTAATCCTAAATTAAAGACCCGAACTCCACAAGTTTCAACAAATACAAAAAGCAACCCTGAGGCACATAATCTCAACATGCTTCTTCAATATTAATTCCAATTAATGTTTCATCAAAACCGGTTTACGTGTATCTATGGGTTCATTTCCTAAAGTAGTTTATTCCCCCTTCCGGTGGCGCATAAATAGTTGATTAATAAAATTGAAGGTATTCCTACTTGTTGGGAAATTATTTTGTAGATTTTGATGAATGCCATGTAAAAATTAGAATAGGAAGTTGGCACCCCATTCTTGTTATAAATTGCATTGTAATAGATAAATTTGGTAAGAAATTTGAGTCAAGTCATTATATGCCCGAACATGCAAGAAGACAACTGGAGACTAAAGGAAGACTCAACCGTGAAGCGGTGAGTGTGGCAAAGAAGAAGACATGAACTCGGCAAGGTGCGGCTAAGATGCGGTGAGTGAAGTATCGATCAAGTCAACTCAAGATAGCCAAGTCTCAAGTTGAAATGACGAGAAGAGTCATCCAATGATTGGAAGCTGACTAAAGTCACCTGGGGAAGGCAAGGAAATGCGGTCAGTCGAGATAAGCGAAAGAGATCCGTTGCCTGAGAAATCAAGAAAATTACTTAAACAAGTAATACTTCCATACTACCTTTCTTGAAGTGCTCGGTCGAGAAGCATGCAAAAGGAATAAACCAATGGGAAGCATTTGCCGTGTCGAACTACGAAAAAGCTGAAGAATCATTCATACGAGGAAACGTAAATTCAAGGATCAAACAAGACAAGCCAACGACCATAAGTGACTTTCAAAAATAAGCCTATCTCTTCAACGATTTTTGAAAGATCACTATAAAAGGCGAGGAATCACTGAGAGAAGGTTACCGACTAACCACGAACATTCAAGCTAACATTTGAATTGTAACCAAGAATACTCTCAAGTCATTCAAGATCAATCCTCAAGCCTACATTACGAAGAAATCAATCCAACACTCACCTGTGAAGGAAAGACAACTTCAATAAGTTGAAGAGGAAACATTTGAAGAATCAAGGGTCTACATTCCACGAAGGATTGTAGAAAGGTTCAAGGTCGAACCAGGCTTAAGCTATTTGGAGGGTTTCGTGATCAAATCCAAGGAACTTAAGCAAAGTGGGCTGTAGCAAGGCAGCTGCCCTGTGAAAGAAAGCTGAGTCGTCACGAGAAGTCACCTGTGTGACCAAGCATCTCAGGCCGAGTCCCAAGGATCAAGTTAGGCTGTGTGATCAAGACTTGTATACGGACTGTTAACCACTTTGTATATTGATCAATACTTAGTGGATTCCTCCAGGAGTTGGAGAAGAGAGGAGTAGAAGAATTACCCCATCTTGAACCTCTATAAAAACATTGTGTCATTTACATTTTAAGACTTTAATTTCTCGCATCTTATTTTTATATATGCTGATAAATTTGCTATGCAATTGATAATCAAATGAGTGCTAAAATCCGTAAGTCAGCGCTACGATAATCTAGAGGGTGAATAGATTATCTCCATCTTTTCGATTTTTCCTCTTTTTCAAACCGAAAGCTCAAAGACAATAATAAAGGTCGCGGAATGTAAACAACACACGACGGTTTATAGAGGTTCAACCCACCTGGGCCTAATCCTCTACCACCCCAAGTATATCCGGGATGGATTTCAAAAAAAAAAAGAATTTTATTAATTACCAAAATTAATACAAACTCAACTTACAACACCTCAAGAAGAGCACCACACTCTTCTTCAACACCACCTTTGGAGATTACCACAATCTCCTTTGAAGATACCACAATCTTCCTTCAACGGCACCTTTGAAGATCACCACAATCTTCAATCTTGAAGAATACCAAATTCTTCAACACCTCAAGAGCACCACACTCTTGACACACCTATCACCTAGATCACCCAGTGTATTCTTACCACAAAAATACTCACAAGGATGTCTTGTGTTGAATGATGACAAAAATCAAGATTACAACTCAATAATGAATATTACAATATGAGTGCAAAAGTGTAATCAAGAATAACACCTCAAGGATGTGAAAGTGATAAGCTAGGCGAAATTACAACAAGAATAATGACAATGAAGAACAAGTGTTTGCTTGAAGTGTATCTTGTTGTGTTGTATCTCAATGGTTTACTTGGTTGCTCCAAAACTTCCTCTATTTATAGGAGATGATTGATCAAGCATAGGCTCCTCTTGGGGATTGAAAATCTCTGAAAAAATACAATTAAAATCAAGAATATTGTCAGCTGTTAGAAATCAATCCCACATTTTAAGGAAAAGATGTCTGGTCAAATGGTGAAATTTTCTTTGTCAAAAGATAGGCGACGATCATACGAAATAGGAGTTTGAAATAAGCGTAACACAAATTTACAGGCGACCCGGCGTGTGGGTTCACCAGTCACCCCATGCCTCAACCGGTCCATGTCGAGGGAAAATGAAGAACGCAGTTTGTTTCAAAAAAACTTGCGACCGGCCGCATTCGCATGTCGCGCCGACGGCCTGACTAAGCGTCGGTCGACTACGCTCAATATTTACTTCGTCTCTTTTTCGTTCCAAAATACATCTTGGTACGGGTTGCCCTATAGGGCGACCGGTTGTCCTTAAAACAAAAGTGTTGTCCAATATTTTATCGAAAATAAACTCCAAGAAATACTTGAAAAATAGTAAAAATATTTTCGAGCGATCGGAAGTATTAGGACAACATTTAGAAACATAATTTTGGATGTAAAAACACTTTGAGATAAAATCATTAAAAGCATTGTCCAATTTAGTCGAAAATAAACTTGAAGAAATACTCGAAAAAATATTGAAACCATTTTGAAATTATTTAGGAGTATTTGGACAACAATCAAAAACATTGTTTTGGTGTAAAAATAAAATCATCAAAAATTAAGATAAAAACATGTATCAAACAATCTCCCCCCTTTTTGATGATTACAAACCAAAACAATTTTTAGGAATATTAGAAGGACAATTTTAAAAGCGATTTTCCGGTAAAAAACAACTAACAGTTTGAAATCAACCAAAATTTCCAAAATACATAAGCAACCAAGTAAGGGGAGTAAATATAAGCATAAGCTCCCCTATCAACAATCACAACATGAATAACGTAAAGGCAATTAACCATAAGCTAAAAGCTTGGCTTTTACAAGTTGTCAATAAAACATCATTAGACAAGTATATAAGTCCATCAAGCAACAATTGGACTAAATATAATTCACAACTTATGGCTTTAAAGAGCCATAGCTTATAGCTTTTATAACGAGCTTTTATTTGCTTTTGAGCTAATGAGCCATTTTCTGTTCTCCCCCTTTGGAATCATCAAAAGAATGTTAGGATGATAAAAACATCATACAAATACTTTGAAAGTGCTAAAGAGACGGTTTATCAACCATTGAGCAATTTAAGCTTAAAAACCAAAGAAGAAAGGGAGAAATGTATCATGAAGAGTTCATACGCTCGGTTTATTTGCCAAACATGATCTCATAAGTATTAAAGACTTTTGGAAGCAGGAGACTCATGTAGAAGTTGAAAATTTCATTGTGACATGTCATCGAACACTTTGTGGGCGTGAAAATTAAAAAGAAGTTGTATATAGCCCTTGTAAATGATTCAAGCCAAAAATTTTCATTACCAAAACACATCAAACATCATACAATACAACAATATATCTAAGCCCATCAAGATCATATGCAAAATATAGCAAGATATATACTGAAGTCATAACTCAAGGGTTCAACCCAATTGAGATAATATTGGCCAAAAAGATCAAGGCATTCACGAATGCCATCAAGCAAAAATTAAAGAGCCATCAAGTAATACATGTCAAGCATCAAACAATGCATATTAGATATTACAAATGTCCCAAATAATTCATCTAAACAAAATGATCAAGACATGTCAAATGCATTTAGCGAAAATTAAAAGAAACACTTTTACCATCAAGTACTTCATACCAACAACAAACTATGCCAAACTAGAGTATTTTTACCATCAAATACTCCATCAAAATCATGATCATCCACAAGTCATTATCAACTTGCTATTTTAACCCTTTCAAGAAAACAAGCAAATCTCATTAGTACGAAGAGTTTTACAAGAAAGTCAAAGAAATACAAGACAACATGGACAAGAAAGAAAATCTTTAGAATAGTAAAGGGGTGGGGACATCAATCCTCGAAGAAGCAAGTTAGGAATAAAATCTTTGATGAATTTCTTCAACTTGCCGATTGATTTTTGCATTTTCGAGGTCTTTTGCTCCAAAGCCTCATACCTAGCTTCATGAAAAGATCTTAAATCATCAAATTCGGCTTAGGTGTACCTCCTAGAAGGTTTAGTACCGGTATTAACCTCCCGGTTGCTCTGTTCGCCTTCTCTGCCAATCTCGCGGCCTCGGCATCATCAAAGAAGTCGTTTGGATCAGGGAATCTTGGCCTCTTCCTCTAGCCATCTTAGTTGGTCGGATGTCCATATTTTTGCGCATAGTGACCATTTGGGAGATATTATCAAGGTCAAAGTCATTTTGAAATACCTCCGAATTACATTAAGAAGCGAAGGTAGTCCGTTGTATAAGAAGTTTACAAATCGAATTGCCCATAACAAACTTCTTATTTCCTTAAGTGATAGACTCAATTAGACATTGAATAAGAATGGCGCCGAAGTTAAGCGGTTCCCTTCAGCAATCTTATAAGTCAAAAATAGTCCATGTTGCTAGGCATTTCACCCGCTTTTCCAAATGAAATACGGTGGCGACAATAACAGATAAAATTCGGTGCTCAAGTGTCATCGCCAACAATGAATACTTTGGCCATACGCCCAAATAGGTCTTAACTTCTCTCATAGACACCCCCAACATATCATCATTCCAAATAGCACAAGAAAAAAGTCCCAACCACCTTCTAACATGTAGAAAGCCGAAAATTTCATTAGGTGTCCACCTAAAGTGACGACCTTTTACAAACAAATTTACCGCAATAGGCTTTCTATCATCAACTTCATATTGCACCCACATATTTGCATAAAAATGTTGGATAATATCATCATCATACAAAACATATGCATGCTCCCATAAAAACATCAACTTGCTTCTCAAAGAATCCTCTAATAGTAGGATATTCATTAGCAAATGAATTAAAAAGACAAATTTTAGTCCGAGCAATCGACTTTCCACCCATTCCCAAATCTTCATAGTACCACTCATATTTATTGATGAAATTAAGAACATTATTAGAATGGGGAGCTTGAGTAATAAAAGATTTCTTACTTTTTTGCCCAACGGCAATTTTTGAAAGCGAAATTGTTCCCGGGGCTTGGCAATTTGGGCCCTAGAGAAGTATGGGATTTTGAATATCATCACGTTCTTGAGCCACGTTCCTTTGGCGACTCGAATATCCTTTGTTCAAAGTCTTGCCAATTTCTCGAAGAACCCTCTCCGCCCTTTCTTCTCTTGGAAGTGGGATTTTGGCGGTGGAATTTCTTGGAGGAGCCATATATGTAAGATTCTTGCAAAAAGTAAGAGGATTAGCAACAAGAATCGTAAAGATTGATGAAGAATTGAAGATTTTATGAAAAAGGGGTGATTTTATTTGTTTAAGGAGTTTGGGAAGCGATTTCAGTTGTTTTTGAAAATGAAGAACAACCGTTTTAACTTGGAAAAAATTGCCCTGGCGACCGTCCGAGTGGGGTGCGACCCGGCCCAGTCGAGGTGGGGTGCGGCCGACGGCGATGCACGGCGGCCCAAATCCCTGCGCCCGGCCGATCCCAATGCAATTTTTCATTCTCCAGGTTTTCAAAAATTCGATTTTCACCCCAAAAGTTTTAAAACTTTGCAAAAGATAATTTTGGACCAAGTCCAACAAATACGGGTTTCGGAAAACATATATTCGAGAAAATCGAGACTTAACGAGTAGTGCCCTTTTTAAAAAAAAAAATTACAACATCATTTAGGGGCACTTGAGGGGTTGAAATGAAATATCTTGAAAGACATGTGCATAAACGTAATATCGAGTTCTAAGAAAAATACGAGTGAACATACCTCGATGATTTAAGAAACTTGATGAAAAAGCCAATGAATATGAGATATATATCTACACAATTCTTAAACAAAATTTGCACAATAGCACAAGTGTAGGCAAGTAATAGGAGATATCAAGAAAAGAGCTTATGCTATAAAAATACATAAGAGATAATAAACCACATAAGTCTAATTAAATGCACAAGAGTTTTAGAAACATCATGCAAGGTCTTCTTTTTAAAAAAATTTGAAACTCACAAATATATTGAAGGCCTAAATTTAAAAATAATGAAAACTCATTTGCAATAAAAACATGCATACTAACAAAATAAAATGAATATTTAAATGGGGAGATACGGTTTACCAATTTTCGCCATTTCCATTGGTTGTCGTTCCCATTGTTGATGGTATCTTCCCTTTTGAAAATCTTCTTGTTGATGATGTCTTTGCCATTTCAAGGATTGTGTTCTTCCATTTATGATTATATCCTCTTCTTGGAAATTGGCTTTGTTGAAAATGTTTTCTCCTTTGATCAAATGAATTGGTCATTTGAAGTCTTCTTGCGGTATGAATTTTCTCCGATTATTATTTAGTCGGGTACCTAATAAAATATTATTTTGTGGTACCCTCAAGTGCTTGGGTCCTTTAGGATTAGCTTTGAGACTCTTAGGTCTCCAACAATAATTAGAGCTATTTCTAGCCCGACAAGTATTTACCGTATGACCCTTTTTACATAATAAAAACAAGTAATAGCTTTAGGAGCATAATGACCAATATGCTTAGAGACTTGATTCTTTTTCATATGATTAACATCATTAAACTTATGATCAAGTTCTAGTTGAATTATCACAACAATCAACAATTTCATCGGTACTCGAGTTGGATTTAGATAAAATCCGTTTTCATGCAATTAATATCCTCAACAAGAGTACTATTTTGTTTCTCAAGGTTTCTAACATTGTCAAGTGTGGTGGTGTGAGCACATGATAGTGATTCATATGAAGTAAATAAGCTATCCTTTTCATTTTTTCAAAACATTGAATTCCTTTTTCAAATTTTTGTACTTAACAAGCAAATTTTGGAATTCATTTTGAAGATCATCAAAATCATTTTGCAAATCACTATAATCATTTTGAATAACAATATCATAAGAAGTAGAGGGTTTAAGACATACCTCGTTTTATTCTTCGATGCCCATAAAACAATATTCAACTTCTTCATAGTTGGGAGTTGTAAAGAGGCTTGTTCATGGATTTGAGCTTGTATCCCTTTGAGAAGTAGATGCTTTTGTTTGACTCCTTTCATTTGCAAATACTCCATAGATGGCTTCTAATTTTTGCCATACTTCATGTGCTTGATCAATTCCTACAATATGTTCATATTCCAAATTAGTAAATGAACAATACGAGAATATTGAGAGCTTTACCGTTTAAGGAGATGATTTTCTTCTCTTCATCATTGAGCTCTTTGAAGCCTTTGGAGGTGTGTGGTGTGTTTTTATCATTGGAATGATTTCTCCATTTATGACGACGTTCCAAATATCGAACCCGCAACCTTGTAAATAACATTCCATTCTTTCTTTCCAAAATATATAATTTTGGAATCAAATAGAGGTGGCTTGGTGGTGGAGGTGCTGAATAGATGAGCTTCGTTAAATAGCGGCGTCGTTTCTCTTCACTGTGATGTGAAGCGAGCTTGCCAAAAGTTTAGCTCTGATACCACTTGTAAGTCAGCAAGCTCGATAATCAGAAGGGGGTGAATAGATTATCTCCATCTTTTTCGATTTTCCCTCTTTTTCAAACCGAAAGCTCAAAGACAATAATAAAGGTGCGGAATGTAAACAACACACGACGGTTTATAGAGGTTCAACCCACCTGGGGCCTAATCCTCTACCACCCCGATATCCGAGATGGATTTCAAAAAGAAAAGAATTTTATTAATTACCAAAATTAATACAAACTCAACTTACAACACCTCAAAGAGCACCACACTCTTCTTCAACACCACCTTTGGAGATTACCACAATCTCCCTTTGAAGATTACCACAATCTTCCTTCAACGCACTTTGAAGATCACCACAATCTTCAATCTTGAAGAATACCAAATTCTTCAACACCTCAAGAGCACCACACTCTTGACACACCTATCACCTAGATCACCCAAAGTGTATTCTTACCACAAGAATACTCACAAGGATGTCTTGTGTTGAATGATGACCAAAAATCAAGATTACAACTCAATAATGAATATTACAATATGAGTGCAAAGTGTAATCAAGAATAGCCCTAGACCTCAAGGATGTGAAAGTGATAAGCTAGACGAAATTACAACAAGAATAATGACAATGAAGAACAAGTGTTTGCTTGAAGTGTATCTTGTTGTGTTGTATCTCAATGGTTTACTTGGTTGCTCCAAAACTTCCTCTATTTATAGGAGATGATTGATCAAGCATAGGCTCCTCTTGGGGATTGAAAATCTGAGAAAAATACAATTAAAATCAAGAATATAGCTGTTAGAAATCAATCCCACATTTTAAGGAAAAAGATGTCTGCCGCTGTCAAACTGGAATTTTGTCATTTGTCAAAGATAGGGCGACGGTCATCGCACGAAATAGAGTTTGAAATAAACGTATCACAAATTTACAGGCGACCCGGTCGGCGTAGGGTTCGACCGGTAACCCCATGCCTCGGCGGTCCATGTCGAAGGAAAATGAAGAACGAGTTTTACATTTTCTAAAAAACCTTTGAGCACCGGTCGCACCACAGGCGACGGCCGACCCCTAACCGATTGGCGCTGAGAGCGACCTGACTTTGCTCAATATTTACTCCGTCTCCTTTTGTTCCAAAAATACATCTTTAGGGTACGGGTTGCCCTATAGGGCGGCAGGTTGCCCTCAAAACAAAAGTGTTGTCGAATATTTTATCAAAATAAACTCCAAAAATACTCCGAAAATAGTAAAAATATTTTGAGCGATCGGAAGTATTAGGACAACATTTAGAAACATATTTTGGATGTAAAAACACTTTGACATAAAATCATTAAAAACATTGTCCAATTTAGTGAAAATAAACTTGAAGAAATACTCGGAAAAGATTGAAACCATTTTGAAATTATTTATGAGTATTTGGACAACAATCAAAAACATTGTTTTGGTGTAAAAATAAAATCATCAAAATTAAGATAAAAACATGTATCAAACAAAAACCAAGTATTAAAACAAACTTAACCAAATTCAAGGGTGTTAAGTCTTCCTAATTTGAAAACATATCACATTCAAGTTAAGTCTTTAGTCAAATCTGGAGTTATTCTATCAACGGCTCGGTCGATTATGTTGAGTGACTAACTTTCTGTTTGATTAACTAACTTAGTTGTCCATCAAGGACTGGTTGTGAAGTATTAACTCTGAACATTTTTAAAAGGACTAAATCGAAAGTTGGTAAGGTTTATTCAACCCCCCCTCTAAACCTTACACTCACACCCCTTGGGACCTACACTACTCAATCAATTAATATTAACTCCAAAAGATCTTTGAATTGAAGTACTCCCCACAACAATTATAGATCTCCGACTCAATCACCGTTTATGTTATGAACTCATTTTCATAAATTAGATCTCATCTGCGAATTTTAACCCAACGAATAAGACATGCAAATTATAGATCGAGGATAATCTACAAGAAATAAGCACTCGAATTCATAAATAGAACACAAAAACCAATTAAGAAAAATAATCAAATTAATATTAATATGAATCTACATTTTTTATTATGCCCTAGGATCAAGAAGATAAGCAAAACAAGATGTCAACAAACAATTAAGCTTGTGATTCACACACGCGCAAACCTTCAATAGATTTATTATTTCCCGAAAACATTTTTATATTTAAGAAAAAGGAAAGTTCTTTTATTTAAGCACTGCACTTTTCTTATTTAAAAACTTAATGGTGATAATTAATCAATTGGAAGACCCATTATACGTGTAATTAGGGACTTATTTTGATATATATATATATATATATATATATATATATTTTGATACATTTGCATGAATATTTAGCGTGTTTTGCTTGGTTTTCTTTGTTGTTGTGATACTACATATTTTTGTATATTCTTGGGGAAATGGAGCTAAATTGGGCGAGAAAATTGATAGCATCGCGTTCCAAAAAGTGTAAAGAGCTAAGATACGAGCAAATATGTAAAGGAAAGAAGTATGGGCGGTCAAACAAAAGGAGATTACTTTCAAAAACGTCCAAACGCGTCAACAATTTTTAGCTCTGGAGTTTAGTATTTTGACTATAGTTTTTCTACAAAATTGATATTAAGCTGATTCAAGATGCTATGGAATGCCAAGAGAAAGGGCTACAACTTTCATGAACACCACAAGTGCAAATTCACACAATTACATAAGTACACGTATGTAAAAATACACGACCTGCTGTGTATTTTATTCCGTGCCATTTTACACGTCCGTGCGACTTGCTTTTGAGTAAAAGTACACGGTCAGCCCGTGTATTAATACATGACCGTGTATTCTCTTTGGCGGTAGATTTTGTTTCCTAATTTAAATGGACTCTACTGTGATCTCTCAAATATCTATAAAAGGAAAATCAAGCCCTAAAGCTGGAACAAAACAATACACACAAAAATACACTTGGGGATACACAAATTTACATACTTCTAAGAGTGAAACACAAATCAACAAAGAACACCACAAGACCTTTTGCATCTCACGAAAGCACAAGGGTTAAAAACTTAAGAAAAATGATCCATCCCGACAAGAAGAGTTTTATTCCTCTTAGTTTGGATCTCTTGTTTGTACTTAATTTGATGTCAAACTATTTAATTTCAAATTTTTCTATGAATTCGTTGTCAAATACCTTTAACAAAGACTTCTAGTTAATAGTGACACAAAGATAGAAAACAATATCAATTAACAAAAGTAATTAATTTAGCTTTTATATCTCTGCGAGACCTTTGAGGCTTTGATAGAAGCATAAATATTCCAATATATTTGTGTTAAATTATAAGTAACAAATTATAAGTGTCCTTGCACACAAAAATTAAAAAGTAAAAACTAAGGATGACAATAGAGTAAGTTTTAAAAATTATAAATGGGCACGGATTTTTTGTTTTTGTTTTCAAATTTGTCCATCCCCGAACTTGATCTTTCAAAAAAACAATTATTATTTTTATTTTTATTTTTATTATTATAATTATATATAATCGTTTATTTGAGTTTTTTTTTTTTGAAACCAAAAAGAGCTTGTATTGTCATTCAAATCAAGCAATATCCATACACGTACAAGTTCTTTTAGCCAACTAGAAAACTCTCGAAACTCAAACAAAAAGGGTTGAAGAGTAAGGAGCAAACAAAGCAATTTCATGGGCGCAAGAGTTTGCCTCACGAGGCACATGAATTAATTCTGTCTTGTGTCTTTAGCAAAGAAGAGTGAATATTAGAAGCCCACACTCAATATATCCTTTCACTTCACTTCTTGCCATCACGCTTGGATGGCGAGGAGCAGAGTCAGAATCAACTATAGATGGAAACAAACCTTTTTGTGTGATATTTTAAGGCCTTCGACAAGAGCCTTTAGCTCAAGCTCGATAACTGAGTTCGGGTGGAGAAACTTCTACCAAAGCGGAGGGCTTACCTTTATGATTTCGGATAATCCCACCCACCCCAAAATTGCCTTTCTCGCCATTGACTCGAGCGTCCACTTCCAGTTTTAGGAGACCAACCGGATGGGGTGCCACTTTTACGCCATTATTCTCACCGTCCACCACTAAAATCTTCCGGTCCTCTCATTTTTTGGAAATTATTAAGTAACGTTTCTGCTTTCTCCCTCGGTGAGTGCCTTTGAAAAGTCCATCTCCATGAATGGCACTTTGCCTTTCTTTCCAAAGACATCCAAGAACGGACATCAAAGTGTTCAAAGTCCTTCTTGTCCAAATTTTGACTCATCCAAATACATATGTCCAGTGTGGATCCAAATTTAGCACTTTTAAGCCATTGTGTTACCTCCCCCGCTCCTTTCCAGACCGTCCGGATAACAGGGCAAAAGAAAAATTGAATGAGTTGAAATCTTCAGAAAAATTGCACAATTTACAAGATGGTTCGACCCCGTACATGGTGTGATGAGAGATTTCTACCCGATGCAATAAAATCAGTGGGAGAGCTTCCACCAAAGATGCATCCGAGGAGGATATTAAGAGACCATATATGAATTTCCACCACCTCGATACCAAATATGACGACTGGTTTCTGGGATCAAACAATCCGACTGCC
>JABTTQ020001445.1:0-50000 GCA_016081115.2 Rehmannia glutinosa | reverse complement strand
GTGATCTTGGGGCTAGCATTAACCTTATGCCTTTGTCTGTTTTCAGGAAATTAGGACTTGGAGAGGTTAAGCCATCCACCATCACCCTACAATTGGCGTAATCGAGGATGTTTTGGTGAAGGTGGACAAGTTCATATTTCCGGTAGACTTTGTTGTACTGGATATGGCAGAGGATCGAGGGGTTCCACTAATTCTAGGGAGGCCATTTTTGGCTACTGGTCGCATACTAATCGATGTTTAACGTGGTGAATTGACTCTGCGAGTTAATGAAGAAGAAGTGATGTTCAACATTTATAATGCGATGAAGTTTCAAGAAGAACAAACCACTTGTCATTTCATAGATGTAGTGGAGCATTGTGCCCACTCGGAAGTAGCTCGACATGCTACTATTGATCCATTGGAAAGATGTCTCACCCAATCCCTAGTGCAAGGTATGGATTATGATTTCGATAATATTGATTTATTAGATTACGTGTTTTCTCTTGATGCCACACAGGTTGACATAAGCAAGGGTTTGAAGGAGAGTTTGGGAGATACAGTCATTGAGGAAATCCCGAAGGCCACACCGGAATTGAAGGAATTTCCTGCACATCTCCGGTATGCATTTTTGGGTGAGAACGATACACATCCGGTAATAGTCTCTGCATCTCTATCCCCTTCAGAGTTAGATAAATTATTGCGCATTTTGAGAAAACATAAGTCTGCACTGGGGTGGTCCATAGCTAATTTGAAGGGAATCAACCCTTCTATAGTGATGCATAAAATCCTCATGGAGGACTCTTACAAGACCTCTATTGAGCACCAATGACGGCTTAATCTGGCAGTGTAAGAAGTAGTTAAGGTTGAGGTTCTTAAGTGGCTTAAGGCTGGCATCATTTATGTCATATCTGATAGCTCATGGGTAAGTCCAGTTCAAGTAGTTCCGAAAAAAGGGGGGATGGCTGTGGTAAAAAATTCTAATAATGAATTAATTTCTACACGTACGGTGACTGGGTGGCGAGTGTGCATAGATCATAGAAAATTGAACAAAGCCACTCGCAAAGACCATTTTTCCTTACCTTTTATTGATCAGATGTTGGATAGGTTGGTTGGATATGACTACTACTGCTTTATAGATGGATAGTAGGGATATAATCACATTGTTATTGCTCCAGAGGATTAGGAGAAGACCACATTCACATGTCCTTATGGTACCTTTGCATTTCGTAGGATACCTTTTGCGTTGTGTAATGCACCAGCCACATTTCAAAGATGTATGATGTCTATTTTTCATGGCATGGTGGAGGAAATTATGTAGGTTTTTATGGATGATTTCTCAGTATTTGGTAATTCTTTTGATCGATGCCTCCATAATTTATCTTTGGTTTTACCAAGGTGCCAAGACACCAATTTAGTGCTTAATTGGGAAAAATGTCACTTCATGGTGAAAGAGGGCATTGTGCTTGGTCACAGGGTTTCTGTTGCAGGATTAGAGGTGGATCGAGCTAAAATAGTGGCGATTGGAAAATTACCACCACTGGGAAATGTAAAAGGGATTTGGAGTTTCTTAGGGCATGCTGGTTTTTATCCTAGGTTTATTAAAAAATTTAAAAATAATCCAGCCCTTATGTAATCTTCTTGAAAAACATGTGCCTTTTTATTTTGATGATCTTAGTTTGCAGGCTTTTGAGCACATTAAGAAGGCATTTATTTCTGCTCCTATTATGATGGTACTGGATTGAACACAGCCCTTTGAGCTTATGTGTGATGCTAGTGATTATGCAGTGGGGGCTGTGTTGGGGCAAATACGAGATAAAATTTTCAAAGTCATTTATTATGCAAGCCGGATATTGGATGACGCCCAGCAAAATTACACCACCATGGAAAAGGAGATGCTAGCAGTACTGTTTATGTTTGACAAGTTCCAGGCTTACTTAGTGGGTACCAAGGTCATTGTCTATACTGATCATGTTGCTATTCGGTACCTATTTGTTAAGAAAGATGCAAAACCACGACTGATCAGATACACTACAACAAAACTGGCAATAAACATCGGTTCAAAGACTTTGGTTTCATGATTTTTATGATGTCTTTTAGTATTCAACATCATTTTTTAAATGAAGCGATGTGTATGCCCGGATTTTCTCGCTATTAGACATCGTTTTTGGGAACAAATGTCTTTGGCCACCCATTTCTTACTTTATAACATCAATATTAAGATCGGTTATTCTAACCGATGTCTTTGACCATCCTTTTTTAGTTTATAACAACATTTGTAACATTTGTTTTTTAAAAAGTAATGGTATACTTATTCTTTTATCCTTATAAAATAAAATTACATTAATTTTTCCCCCAATTAATCAACACATCAGCTCTATCTCCCTTTCGACCAGAACCATATCCCGTCTCTGCCACCATTGTCACCAGTAAACCCTTCTGCTCTGCCACCACTTCAGCTGATATCTCCTCCTCCTCCTTCATCTCCCCAGCAAACGTCTCCCCGCCCTCTCCCGCAGGTTCTTCCTCTCATTCAAATCCCCATTCATCTCCGCCATAATGAATGCAAGAATCAGCGTCATCGACACGAAATTAGGGATAATTTCATCTTCGACTCCTCAAGATATAATCCCCATTGCTGTATTCGGTTTCCGTGAGGGCAGCATTAATACTTAGGTGAAGACGGAGAACACAGACGGGTACGACGCCGTTTAAATAGGGTAGATGAAACCGAAGCAATAGCACTTGGAGAAATCTGGAATTATTCCGCTACGACACTTTCAGGACTTTAGGATGCAATTGGTTGAAGGTTTTTCTTGTATCTAAATCTTTTGTTGTATGTATATGCTTTTGGCGTTGTCCTTTTATTGTATTTGAGTTTCTCTGAAATTTCAAGAAGGTGCGTTGATGCTATATTGTTATGCCTGTGTTTATTCAATATTTAAATTACATCTATTGTGGAATATGAAGAAATATGTTGTGTGAAATTTGCTTAAACTGGTAATTTGACAAACCCCGGAGGACTTAATGCTTTGCATAATTCGAATCTTGATTTCTTGTTTTAGTTTACGAAAGAAAATGGCATTCTAGAAAATAAGACATAATGCTTTACATCTTAATGAGTCGCTAACAAGGTTGTCGTTCATCGATTGATGTATCAAAAATCTTGAATCCATAAGAGTTTTATGTAAATTGGTGCGATTTTGAAAACTAATGATGGAAACTATATGATTTTCAAGTATATTTGTTGCGTGTACTTTTTCAAAAGTTGGACTTCACATTATTGTAATATCTTTTCCGCTTATCTTATAGCTCTACTGTGAAGATTTAGCAAGGTCCAAACCGCTAAAGACTTTGACTTTTTCAATTGCTAGATTCTGCTAAACTAAAGGATTTGGCAAGAAGTGGTTTGTTGGTTGTGAGAATCTTGTTGATTACAAAAGTACAGAATCGGGAATGCCTTCAAAATGGCAAATTATAGAAACAGAAAATTACAGGAAAAAGAACTAGCTATTACAAAAGTAGAACTTTCACAAAGCCGAGTCGAGACGAATCTCTTTCCGCAAAGCAATTACGTTCCGGCTAGTGCTCACGGTCTGACGTATTGCTTCCAAAAATGAAACGGCTTACGTCTTCTGTGTAGTAGCACCACTAACACAGAAGCTCCTTCAAACTAGAAAATGTTGAAGACTGGTCGCTGGACTCTATGTGTATAATGCAGAAAATTGCCTTTTGATGTATCAGAAAATGCTATGATTTTTTTTGGTGTAAAATCTGCAATGCACAACAATGAATATATAGTCAACCAACACCTGCAGGAGATAACAAAGTAGTGGGCATTAATCCAATTGTAACATTCCAGATGTTACACCCCACTACTCCATAACAGACAAGTAGTGGGCTCTCTTCAGATGACCACTACTGTAGGAGTTACTAACTCCAACAATCACACGAATTTGTACACCTATAATGTCCCGTTCATTGGGCTCCAAAAGTCCAACAGTCACTTGGATCTAGGCCAAGCCCATTTTCGAGTGTCAAAACTTTAGTGGACTTGGACCCAGGACCAATAGGGCTGGCCCAAGCCCAGGCCCAGGCCCAGACCAGGCCGGGCAGGCGCGCGCGCACGTGTGGCCCACTTGTGATCATCTACTTGTGTTATAGTTTATACAACAAATAACACCTTCTAGTAAATAAACTATGATTTGTATTCCATGTGGGATAAGGCAAAAGCCTTTCATCTCCCTTTACATAATCTTTACATAATGCCCATTTATGTGGCTACCTTCGTGTATTAATTTCTCACTCATCGAAATTCGGTTTTGAGAAATAAAAAATACTACGAACATCTACTCGGAATATAGATTAATAATATATAATTTAATTCCTCCAGAATTAAATATTTAGCCACCAAAAATTTGGTCAAAGTCGGGTCAACACCCACTTTATCAAAACCAAAATTTCCAACAATCCCCTACATGAGTGGAAATTAATGTATGCATGAATGCAGACACGCAAACCAGTCCTCAAGAGACAATACTGCATTCGGAAAGGTAGCTTATGGCTTTGAACCTTCCGTAGTCAATACCATCGGGTACACTGGCGGCTTAGTCAATGCCTTGAACTATTCCTCCACAGTGTATACCGAGTCAACAAATAACACAATAAGGTCTCAACACCTTCTCGTTCTCACGTTTTGTGTGTCCGTTTTGCCACATGGACACCACTTTGGATTCATAAGTGTTACTTTGAAGCGGGGCGCACTTCTCACTTATATAGGTGATCTCCTATCCGAGTATCCTTCCATACTCAACCTCAACGAGGTGTAGGAATCATTAAAAGTCAAATGACTTAGCCTCACCACAACTTTGCAGGTGTTTCAACACTTGGTATTGCTTTCTAGGGATGGGTTATAACATTGTCTCCAAGTGTTACAACATAACCTTCATAGTTTAGTTTTCCTATTGAACCAAGTTCTTGGGATCTCCAGTCATCATGGTTGGGTTACCACTATGATAGTTATTTTTACTTTGTGGACTTCAAGCCCATTCCCTCTAGCAATTTACCCAATTGATCTCGATTCAGTCCTTTTGTTAAAGGATCTGCCAAATTGTGTTTTGACTTTACGTAGTCAATTGACATCACACCATTTGAGATCAATTATCTAACGGTATTGTGTCTCCGACGAATATGTCTAGACTTATCGTTATACATATTGCTATGTGCCCTTCCTATAGCCGCTTGGCTATCACAGCGAATCATCACAGAAGGCACAGGCTTCCTCCAACATGGAATATCTTCCAGAAAGTTTTGAAGCCACTCTGCTTCTTCACCAGCTTTATCCAAAGCTATAAACTCAGATTTCATGGTGGACCGAGCTATACACGTTTGCTTCATGGACTTCCACGATACCGCACCATCTCCAATGGTGAATATGTATCCACTAGTTGAATAAGAATCTTTCGAATTTGAAATCCAACTAGCATTACTATATCCTTCAAGTACGCTAGATATCTTGAGTAGTATAGCCCATAATCCAAGGTATACTTCAAGTATTTTAACACCCTGGTTAACGTTTTCCAATGCTCATGGCTTGGATTGCTCGTGAACCTACTCAACATATTTACTGAGGGTAGGCCAAGTCCGACGTACAATTTGTGATGTACATCGATCGCCTATTATACGTGAGTATTCCATCTGAGCCACTGGTTCTGCTTTATTAGCAACCAGATTTATACTTAAATCAATGGGCGTCTTTGACGGTGAACTGTCAAAAGAATTGAATTTCTTGAGCACTTTCTCCACATAGTAGGATTGTGACAAGATAATTCCATCAGGAGTTCTGCTGATTTTTATCCCAAGGATTACATCATCAGTCCCCATATCCTTCATGTCAAAGTTCCTCTTTAACATTCTTTTAGTCTCCATGATAGTATCATGACTACTGCCCATGATTAACAAATCGTCTACATATACACAAACTATGACAAATGCTTCCGATGTCCCTTTGACATATACGCATTTATCACACTCGTTGATTTTAAATCCATTTGATAACATCATATTGTCAAACTTAAGATGCCATTGTTTTGGAGTTTGTTTCAGTCCGTACAAGGATCGTATTAACTTGCACAACTTCTTTTCTTGACCGGGTGCAACAAACCCTTCAGGTTGTTCCATGTAGATTTCAGCGTCTATCTCTCCATTCAGAAACGCCATCTTGACATCCATCTGATGAATCTCTAGATTGTGCAAAGCAGCAATCGCGAGAAGCACCCAAATAGACGCAATCCTCGTTACTGGAGAATAAGTATCAAAGAAGTCATATCCTTATGTTAAAGCCTTTGGCTACAAGCCGTGCTTTATACTTATCAATAGTTCCATCTACTTTATACTTCTTCTTTAGGATCCATTTACATCCTAAAGGTTTATGACCAGCAGGGAGATCAACCAACTCCCAAGTATGGTTCTGCAGAATGGACTCGATTTCACTATTGATAGCTTCTTGCCAGAGCGGAGCATCTGGACTACTTAGAGCCTCTTTAATCGAGATTGGCTCACCATATAACATAAATGTTATGTAATCTGGCTCAAAAGACAGCCGTCTTAAACCTCTTACTGCGTCTCGGTTCTTCACTAATTGGTGTTGAACCACTTGCAGTTTCGTGAGTTCTTTTATTAGTACTCACTTCTAACTTTTCTCAAGGGTAGACAACCTCAAAGAATACAAAGATTCCTTGATTCGATTATGGTACCTTGATCATTTCAGTTTTCTGACTTATTTATCATAAACCTACATGCACTACTTTGGTATGCATATCCCACAAAGACACAATCAACTGTCTTTGGTCCAATTTTAACTTGTTTTGGTTCAGGTATTGCTACCTTAGCCAAACACCCCCACACTTTAAGGTATTTATAAGAAGGCTTACGATTTTTCCATAATTCGTAAGGTGTCTTATCTTACCGTTTAAGTGGTATTTTATTCAATATATGGTTGGCTGTTAAAACAACTTCCCCCACATATTCTGGGGTAATCCGAAACTTATCAACATGGCATTCATTATCTCTTTTAGGGTCCGATTTTGCGTTCAAAGAACATCAGTTGATCGTGGTGAATATGGTGTTGTTGTTTGATGAATTATGCCCGACTGGGTACATAGTTCTTCAAATGGTGCAACATATTCGCCACCTCTATCACTCCGAATTATTTTAATCCGGCTGACAAGTTGATTTTCAACTTCATTTTTATAATTCTTAAAAGCTTCCAATGCTTCATCTCTGCTTCTTAACAAGTATAAATAGCAAAACCTTGTGCAATCATCAATAAATGTGATGAAATATTTTTTTACCACCTTTAGTTTGCACAAATTTTAGATCACACACATCAGTGTGTATCAACTCTAAAGGTGAAGTCTCCTTTCAACCGAATGAAACGGTAATTTAGCCATTTTAGCTTCAACACAAACTTCACATTTTCTTTGTGAGTTTACTTTAGGTAAATTAATTAATTCAAAATTTACCAATCTTTTTATAGCATTCAAATTTACATGTCCTAATCTAATATGCCATAAATTAGAGCACTCAGCAATATAAACAGAAGAAGATTCATTCTTATTCATATTCTCGCCAAAATAGCGTACAGTCATTACATTTATTTTGAACAGTCCTTTGTCTAGATAACCTCTACCAAGGAATTGTCCAAATTTGCTAAGTACAAACTTTTCAAACTCAAAAACTAGTCTAAACCCATGGTTGACCAACAGCGAACCCGAAACCAGATTTTTGCGGATGTCTGGGAAATGCAGCACATCCTTCAGCTTCAACTCTTTTACCGAAGTAAGATTTAGCACCATCGTTCCAACACCAGCAACATCAGAAGAGGCGTGATTCCCCATATGGAGCTTCCTTCCGGTCGATGGGATGTAAGAAGAGAATGCATCCTGATCAAAATACACATGGCAAGTGGCACCGGTATCCACAAACCATTCTTTCGGGTTATCCTCCAAATTGGCTTCAAACACCACCGCCGACATGTCAACGTCTGTCAGCTCATTTTCTTCAACCACATTAGCATTGGACTGCTGTTTTGTTTTCTTTTTCTTTGGCTGACGGCAGTCCTTTGCCATATGGTTCGGTTTGCCACAATTGTAGCAAACTCCCTAGAATTTTCCAACTCCAGTTTCTTGCCTTTATCGTTAGGCCTTTTCTTTGAATTACTTGGCGAGCCGTGCTCCATCAAGTTGGCTTTTGACTCCATAGGGACAAGCTTGGACTTAGAGTCAATCCTCCTATTGTCTTTCTCAATTCTGAGTTTGAAATCAGATCCTCTAGTCCGATCTCCTTTCGCTTATGTTTGAGATAATTCTTGAAATCCCTCCAACTAAGGGGCAATTACTCAATCAAGGCGCCACTTGGAATGCTTCCGGCAAAGCCATTCCCTCGGCAGAAATTTCATGTAGGATCAACTGGAACTTCTGAACTTGTTCCATCACGGTTTTAGAATCAACCATCACAAAATCCAAGAACTTACCGACAATAAATTTCTTTGTGCCGGCATCCTCGGTTTCGTACTTCTTCTCCAAAGAATCCCACAATTCTTTGGAGGATTTCACAGCACAATACACACTGTAAAGTGCATCACTAAGTCCGTTTAGGACATAATTACAGCACAGGAAATCACCCTGGCCCCATGCATCAAACACAACGCGTTTTTCAGCATTCATTTCGTTTTCTGCAACAACAGGAGCGTCTTCTGTTAGATATTTCGCCAGACTCAGGATAGTCATGTAGAACAACATTTTTTGGTACCGCCTCTTGAAGTCGAAACACATGAATTTTTCAGGTTTCTCAGCTTGAGCAGGAAGGATGATCGGGGTTCTGCTTGTGCTTGCCATCGTGAAGTTTGCTAATTGCTTTGTGATTGTTGATTACAAAAGTACAGAATCGGGAATGCCTTCAGAATGGCAAATTACAGAAAAAGAAAATTACAGGAAAAGAACTAGCTATTACAAAAGTAGAACTTTCACAAAGCCGAGTGGAGACGAATCTCTTTCCGCAAATCAATTACGTCCCGGCTAGTGCTCATGGTCTGACGTATTGCTTCCAAAGATGAAACAACTTACGTCTTCTGTGTAGTAGCACCACTAACACAGAAGCTCCTTCGAACTAGAAAATGTTGAAGACTGGTTGCTGGACTCTATGTGTATAATACAGACAATTACCTTTTGATGTATCAGAAAATGCTATGATTTTTTTCGGTGTAAAATCTGCAATGCACAACAATGAATATATAGTCAACCAACACCTGCAAGAGATAACAAAGTAGTAGGCATTAATCCAATTGTAACATTTCAGATGTTACACCCCACTACTCCATAACAGACAAGTAGTGGGCTCTCTTCATATGACCACTACTGTAGGAGTTACTAACTCCAACAGTCACACGAATCTGGACACCTACAATGTCCAGATTCATTGGGCTCCAAAAGTCCAACAAATTGATCGGCATCTTGAATCGGGCCAAGCCCATTTTCGAGTGGCAAAACTTTAGTGGACTGGATCCGGCCCAAGGGGGACCGGCCCAAGGCCCAAGCTTCGATCCCGAGGCGGGCGGGGCCGGGCTGGCGCGCGTGTGGCCCACTTGTGATCATCCACTTGTGTTATAGTTTATACAGCAAATAACACCTTCTAGTAAATAAATTATGATTTGTATTTCATGTGGGATAAGGCAAAAGCCTTTCATCTCCCTTTACATAATCTTTACATAATGCCCATTTATGTGGCTATCTTCGTGTATTAATTTCTCACTCACCGAAATTCGGTTTTGAGAAATAAAAAATACTACGAACATCTACTCGGAACGTAGATTAATAATATATAATTTAATTGCTCCAGAATTAAATATTTAGCCACCGAAAATCTGATCAAAGTCGGGTCGACACCCACTTTATCAAAATCAAAATTTCCAACAAATCTTAATACTAACTTGCAGCATGTACTAACAGGAAGTATATCATCTTGTACATGGTCCAAACATGTGAATTTCCCTGTTTGATGTATAGTAATTGGATATTACTTAATCTGTGAAGCTGACAGTTTCCACAATTTAGTTAGTATTTATTTTGTTGGCAAATAATTTGCTTGTCCCTGTATCATTTCTAAATCACCAGACGATCAACTTCCCCTGCAGGTTTACTGCTGATCCTGAAACATCTCTGGGACTTCTACAGCATGAGGGTGGGCCCTGTGGCGTGTTACCAGCTATACAAGTAATGGTTTTATTCTCATTTTACTCCCGTACAAAACTATCTTTAAAATATATTGTTGAATAACTATGTGTTGTATTTTTGTGCATACCATCATCAAGTCAGTGCTACTATCTTTGACTTAGTGTTTGCGTACACTGAAAGTGAGTTTGTTAAAGAACAGTCTCAAAGTAACTGGCAATATCAAGTTAATTTTGATTTCTTAGAGAATTTGACGTATCTTTTTGGAGTCAAGTATCTTGGAATTCTCGTAACTAGCAATATCAAGTTAATTTTGAAACAAGATACTCATGTTCTATGATGATCATTAAATTGTTTTTGTCAAGTCAAGATTATATGTGCGTAGATGCGATTCGGTTTTAATTATTACAATTTTTAGATAATTACAAATTTATATCATTTAAAATGAATATTTAATTGTATTGGTTACCCGGCAAAGTCATAGTCACAAGATGTGTGGCCATAACTCTTTGTTATCTTATAAATTTAAAAATAAGTTATATTTCTGAATTGTTTTTCTTGTTCCAGTTTTTACTGTCTTTTTCTTAAAATGGTATGCCTGAACTTCTTGTGAATTGTTCTTTGTATTTATATTTCACCTCTATAATGTTATCCTACATGATGTCCTAACAGTCATTGTGGTTTTATAATTCTTGAAGGAAATTATGGTTAGATTGTTAATTTGACTTCTTTCTCTAGCTTGTTCAACGTTCTTTACTGAACCCATTCCTGGAAATTTACTAACCCCAAGTAAACGTCAACGGAATCATTGCAATCAAGAAGTTCCTTGATTTTTTTGGTGAGTTTTCATTTGAATTTACAAGCAAAGTTTTTATTTTTCTGTTGATCATCCTAATTCGAGTGATCATCATAATGTTGAAGATTTGTTAATTCCAAAGCTATGAATTCCGATTCCATGGTGGACCGGGCTATGCACGTTTGCTTAGTGGACTTCCAGGACACTACACCGCTACCTATGGTAAATACATACCCACTAGTGGAATGTGAGTCTTTTGAGTCCGATATCCAGTTTGCATCAGTGTACCCTTCTAGTGCTGCTGGATAGCTCGTGTAGTGCAACCCAAACTTCAAGGTGTACTTCATGTATCGTAACACGCTTGCGATGCTGCTGCAAAGTGCTCATCATTGCTTGGATTGCTCGTGAATCTACTTAGTTTATTCACCGATATGCCGATCGGCTTTGTAAAATTTGTGATGTACATTAGACTCCCAATGACCCCGAGTACTCAAGTTGAGCCACCTGGTTCCCTTGTGTTCTTGATTAAACGCAGGCTATCGTCTATGGGTGTCTTTGCCGTTGGATCATCAAAGGCGTTGAACTTTCTTAATACACTTTCGATATAGTGAGACTGAGACAGTAGGATGCCTTCTAAAGCCCTCTCAATTTTGATCCCTAGGATCACAACGGCTAGACCCAAATCCTTCATGTCGAAGTTATCGTTCAACATGTTCTTCCTCCTCATAATCAATTCATGAGTGATTCCCATTGTCAACATGTCGTCAACATATAGACAGACAATGATAATGAGTCAGGTGTGCCCTTTACATATACACATTTATCGCATTCGTTAATGCAAAATCCATTTGCCATCATCACATTGTCAAATTTAATGTGCCATTGCCTTGGTGCTTGTTTTAGCCCATACAAGGACTTAACTAGCCTGCACACTTTTTTCTCTTGTCCAAAACCAAAAACCCCTCGGGTTGTTCTATATAGATTTTTTCCTCTAACTCCCCGTTCAAAAACACCATCTTTCCATCCATCTGGTGAACTTCGAGATTATGCAAAGCAGCAATCGCCAAGAGCACCCTAATGGAGGTAATCCTCGTTACAGATGAGTAGGTGTCGAAGAAATGGTGTCCTTCCTTTTGTTTGAAGCCTTTAGCCACTAATCTGGCTTTATATTTATCAATCGATCCATCAGCCTTGTATTTCCTCCTTAGGACCCACTTGCATCCTAGAGGTTTACTGCCAGATGGGAGATCAACAAACTCCCATGTGTGGTTTTGCATGATAAGAGTCTATCTCTGCATTGATAGCCTCCTTCCATATTAGGGCTTCAGGACTAGACAGTACTTCTTGAATGGTCCTAGGTTCATTATCCAACAAGTAGATCATGTAGTCTAGACCAAATGATTTAGTTGTCTTCGCCCTTTCGCTGTGTCTTGGCTCATCACCACCTTGTGGTGTATCACCTGCAGCGTCACGAGTTCTTTTTATCGAACTCCCTTCATTGTTTTCTTTACAAGGATATATGTGCTCGAAAAACACAACATTCCTTGACTCAATAGTGGTTCCTTCCATCACATCAAGTATCTCTGACTTGTGTACTAGAAACCGATATGCAACACTATTTTGTGCATATTCTATGAAGATACAGTCGACCTTCTTGGGTCCTATCATCACTTACTTTGGCTCTAGTACTTTCACCTTAGCCAAACACCCCCATACCTTTAGGTAATTGTAGGCTTTGGCTCTAGTACTTTCACCTTAGCCAAACACCCCCATACCTTTAGGTAATTGTAGGTCGGCTCCCAACCTTTCCATAACTCATATTGGGTTTTATCATTTCCTTTGTGGGGAACCCTATTTAGAATATGGTTAGCGAGATTTTGCTTCGCCCCACAAGTTCTGTGGTAACCCTGAACTAATCAACATAGCGTTCATCATGTCTTTCATGGTTTTATTCATGTGCTCAGCAACGCCGTTCAATTGAGGTAAGGTGTCGTGGTTTGGTGAATTATGCCATGTTCATTGCAAAATTCCTCAAATGGAGCCACATACGCTCCACCTCTATCACTCCAGATTGACTTAATCCGGGTGTTGAGTTGATTCTCTACTTCACTTTTGAAGTTTTTAAAGGCATCTATAGCCTCGTCTTTACTTTTCAGCAAGTAAGCATAACAGAACCTTGTGCAGTAATCAATAAATGTGATGAAATACTTTTTCCTTTCTCTAGTCTACACAAGTTTCATATCACACACATCACTGTGAACAAGTTCTAGAGGCACCGTGCTCCTTTTCACTGAACGAAAAGGTGTCTTTTGGCATTTTTAGCCTCAACACGGATCTCACATTTATATTGTTAGTCTAATTCAACATTTGGTAATAATTTCATATCTACCAATTTCTTTATGGAATTCATGTTAACATGTCCAAGTCTAACATGCCATAAATCAAAAACTCAATCATATAAGAGGAAGAAGCAATAGTTTTATTAGCATCATTTGTGCGGTGCACAACCATTACATTCATCTTAAACAATCCCTTTTCAAGGTGTCCTTTTCAAGGAATTGCCCATTCTTAGTAAGTACAAAGCTACCAGATGAAACACTAGTCCGAAACCATATTATACAAGTAATGACCCCGATACAAGATTTTTCCTAATATCCGGGACATGCAATACTTCTTTCAAAGTGTTAGCTCCTTCCTGACGTCATTTTCAAAGAAAGACCTTCCCAATTCCAAAGAATGTCGAGGTTGAAGAGTTTCCCATGTGGAGGCTCCTCCCGAAAATTGGGGTATACGTAGAGAAAATGTCACGATCCGAGCACACGTGACGAGTCACACCGGTGTCAACGAAACATTCCCTATGGTTATCCACTAGGTTAGCTTCGAAAACAACAGCAGACAAGTCCAACTCGGACATACCTTCCTCAATGACCAAGTTAGCTCCAGATTTTTTCCCTTGTTCTTAGGGGCATCACGGCAGTCTTTTTGTTTGTGTCCAGGTCTACCATAGTTATGGCGATTGCCGGCAAACTTCTTGGCTTTCTTGTTATTAGGTTTAGCCTTATTGCTATTCCCTAGGTGCTTCCGTTTCTTATTTGTATCAGATTCCACCAAATTAGCCTTTGCCTCCACCGAGGTCTTACCATGCTTGACATTTGATTGTCTATTGCCTTCTTCAATGCGCAATTTCACAATCAAATCCTCCAAGCCCATTTGCTTCATCTTATGTTTGAGATAGTTTTTGAAATCCCTCCAACTAGGCCGCAACTTTTCAATAATTGCAGCCACTTGAAAGGTTTCACACAATTGCATCCCTTCAGCATGGATGTTGTGCAAAATCAATTGCAATTCTTGGAGTTGACTCATAACAGTCTTGGTGTCAACCATCATATACTCCAAGAACCTGCTGACAATGAACTTTTTGGTGTTGGCATCCTCCGTTCTGTACTTTTTGTCCAACGAGATCCACAGTCCCTTGGCAGTACCTTTGAACAAGACATACACACTGTACAACGCATTATCTAACCCATTAAGGATGTAATGCTTGCATAAGTAGTCCCTTTGACCCCATGCATCAAGGGCAGCCCTACGATCCATATTGGTATCGCCTGGGGCAACAACAGGAAGGTCCTCTTTAAGGAACCTCACCAAACTTAAGGTTGTCAGATAAAAGAACTTCTTTTGCTGCCATGTGTTAAAGTTAAGTCCGGTAAACTTTTTCGGCCTTTCAGCATGGGCAGCCACGGTTGTTGGAATAGGTGTGATCGAAGGTGTTGCCAACATTGACGTAACACCAAAGGTAGAGGCAGAACCATGTGAAGCCTGAAGTGAGGCAACAGGTGTGGTAACACCAAAGGCCATACTCGCTGGAACATCAGAATACTAGGGTGTGTCAGAAAGTGTAGTCACACCCCCCACAGTCACTAGAGCATAGCCGAGCAGAGGTATGACAAGATGTGTTGTCACACCCCCCACAGTCGTTCGAATGTACGGAAACAGAGATGTGACAGAAGGTGTGGTCACACCCCCCACAATCATCAAAACAGAAGCAGGTGTTGGCAGAGGTGTCGCCGAAGGTGAGGTCACACCAAGGCAGAGACAACAGAAACAGGTGTTGTCGGAGGTGTTGCCACACCTGAGGCCACACCTACAGAATCAGTAGTCATTGCGTTGCTTGAAGATGCCATCAGTCCAAATTACAAAAAAGAGTCTTAAAATTGACGGGATACAACAAAATCAAAGGGATACAGCGAGGGATAATTCGAACTAACAAATGTTTATTACAAACAAAGCAAAAAAGAAAGCAGTAAAGCAAGTCGAGGCGAGCGAACTCTTTCTTTAAGACTCTTGTTGCCCCGTCACCATGCTCACAGTTGCAGGCAACGAGTCTCCCAAGATACAACGACTTTCGTAAAAGATAGGAGCATCACAAATCCTTCTACCCAGCGAACTGAGATAAGTGAGGCCCTGAGTGACGTCACACCCTGACGTAACACCTACTGTGCAGATGCAATTTTGGAGTGATAGACTGTGTATGTTGTATGCACGAATTTACGTGACTGTGAATGTATTTTTTTGCACGTTTTCCACTGATTGGAGGGTCTTTATTTATAGGAAAAATACAAGGGATCATCCAAAGAAAAGCCCTAATAATTTGGACTCAATTATGTCCATAATTATCAATCAAATCCTTCATTATCTTGATTGATTTGTGCAAAATCAATCCTTCTAATTGTGGCCTCAATTGGTTTATGAATGATTTGATGATGCACTCAATCATGATTCCATAAATTGGTGATTTGAGTCAAAGTTGCCTATTTAATAGATAAAATCAAGCAACTTACCAAACATCGGATTTTGACCAATCTACCAACATTCCATATATGTTGGATACCTTTCCCATAAATACATCTTTCCAAGTGTACCATTTGTGCATCGATTTCTCACTCACCAATAAATGATTTTGTGAAAATAAATACACCACTCGTTTCCAAAATTAACAAGTCTCCACACTTGGAGTTTTGGCTTTACCAAAACCGTTTTTTTCCAATATTATTTTCTTCATCTTTTTTCTTTGTTTCATGGTGTAGAGAGGGAGGGACTTGTGGGGAGAGACAGAGAGGGAAACCACGAGAAGATAGAGAGCAGGGACCACGAGAATTGAGATGTTAAAAGTGTCGGAGCCTGCCAGCCCAGACCATTTAAACTAGAAAAAAAGAAAGTTAGGGACAAATTATTTTAGCCCATTTAAACCTGGGCCACTATTGGCATGAACCGTGTAGCGAAGCCCGTTACAGCTAGCCTAAAGGTTTGGCTAATCCGATAGCCTGCCAAATTTTAATATATTTATATATATATATATATGTAATTATAATATTATATCAATTTTATATTATCTCTTACTAGTAATATTTTTCAATGTCACGTGATAATTTTAGCTTGTATGATGTGAGTATCTAACTTTATAGAGCTTTTAATTCTTTATTTATTATTTTAATTACAAAACTCTTTTCTGATTCTCTTATAATTTTTTTTACGTTTGATTTTAATAATATATACATAAAGATAAACTTTTAACTAACAATTGATTTTTGTTGTGTTATATATTTTTAGGGGAAGAATAAATGGAAGATAATATTTTGTCCAACAAAAGATATGTGATTGTGAATGATATTTGATTAGTAGTTATTTAGTACTGTACGTTTGTCGTATTTGTATGATTTTATTTAAGAAGTGTAAAGTTTGAGTGTTTGAATTTTAAGATATTGTATATGCAATACAACTATAAATTATGTGTGGTTTTTATTGTTATGGATCATTTAGTTTTGTCTATTTAGTTTGAATGTTAATCTTATGCATGTTCTAATTTAAAATTTTAGATTTAAATATAAAATTTTAATTGTTTTTGGCTTATAGCTCGATAGCGGGTTGTTTAGCCCAAAGCCGATATATTTAGGGTTAGGTTCGCATATTGCCGATCCGTCAAATAGTGAGCCATTTAGCCCGAAGCATGTTTAGCTCTGAGCCCGCTAGGGCTGGCCTAAAATTGGTAGGGTCAGCCTATTTAACATCTCTACACGAGAAAAGAGAAAGAGAGAGAAGTGGGCCCGATGAGAAGAGAGAGTAGGGGGAATAAGGAGAGAGAAAAAAGAGGGACGTGAAGCTTCGTCTCATTGATTTAGATACGTGAAACGGTCTAAAATAAGTTTTTGTGATTCCTAATTACCAAGTGTCGTAATTAGTCCCCAAGGATTACAGTAGGTAGTGGTTCTCATTTGGATCAAATGAGTCCAGTATACTGGGTTAAGTAAGTGGGACAAATCTGGATTGTTAATTTTTTCTTAAACAATCATGATTTAATCTGCGTTTCTTTTAGTTTTTGTCATTTTCTTAATTAGTTTTGAGGGGGAGTAAGTGATATCATTATTCAGTTAGATAAGTGGGGTCGTATGGTAAATTGAGTCACATGGTGTATGGGTAGTTTTCTTATTTTGGTTAAACTTCCGAGTTCAATGGGGATTTAGTGAAGATTTTCCGTAGTTTCGGCCGGTTTAACCGGAAATCGGTCACATGTCGGTCCGGTTTTGTAGTAAACCTTGGCTAAAAACCGTTTCAAACCCGTTCAAAGGCAAAAAAATCTTTTTTTTTTTTTTTAGTAAATATATTGTTATTTCAAAAGTTGAAGGAAATATGTTTAGTAAATTTGCATATAATTTCTCCGTATATTCAATTTATATACATATTTGGATATTTATTTTTAATTTAGCTTTTATTTGTATTTACATTTATTAGTTTTTTTTTTAACATTTATAATTGTATTTATCTTCTTCTCAAATAATAATAATTGTATTTATCTTGTACTGTGTACACATATATATACGTATGTATGGTAAATCAACCGTTTTTAAGATGGTTGGGCCGGGTAGTTTTCTTATTTTGGTTAAACTTCCGAGTTCAATGGGGATTTAGTGAAGATTTTCCGTAGTTTCCATAATAAACAAACTTCTTTTTCTTCCTTTCTATCCGTCGATTGGAGAGAGCGGGACGGGAAAAAAGCTTGTGGGGACTGTCTAATTGTCAACCATTGACAGAAACCAGAGATTCGAAGGTCCGCCTTTTGGTTTTTTGAGGTATGTTTCTTTGATTAAATATTAAGCCCTACTTTTCTAATTCGATGTTTTGCTTTCTGAAACACTAACCATTTTTTATGTTGTTTGCGCTACGTGGTTTTCTCGGAAAATAGACAGAATAACGGGACAGAATTATAAGTCGAGACGAGAATTAGATTTTCTATCCGCAAGACGAAATTGCCTCTTACAAAAGTGCTAACGGTTTTAGGTAATCGTCTCTAAGATACAACCACTTTCAAATTTAAGTTAGCAGCACTTGCAAAATTTAAACTTATAGCGAACAAAAAGTGTTTCGGGTCTTTCGATTTTACAGAAGAAAAAAAAGACAGAAACAATATGCTAAATGCAGATGTTCAGATGTGTAAAATCATCCAGGGGCTATTTATATAGATATTTGGATGCCCTTTCAGAACAAGTGCATCCCTTTGTCTGGATCGATTTGGACTGTTGGATCATGCCTTTGATCAAGAAGCACAATCTGATGGTCCATATCACATGTCTTTCAAAGGTACACAAGCTTCTGCACGCACCCCTGCTCACTGAACAGAAGCGTCCAGTCAGCGCCACTGCATGCCACGTGTCGCCATCTGGATGACTCCGCCAAGTCACTACCACCTGAGTTGCACTGTCATGTCATCGAGTCACTGGACTAAACCCTAGTTCGATTTGTCAAAACTTTAAGGCTCCTCACGACGATGCGTACGTGTGAAGTGCAAAGTGCGCCCCTAAAGCGCCCAATGGACTATGTGCGACGTGCGCGGGCCTAGGCCCGGCTCCGGATTGGGCTTGGACGGTGCTCTGCACCATTCTCGGTGCTATTTGAGCATGCCAAAGGCTAGTCAAAATTGACTTGGTCGACTAGCGTGTACCATAAGGAGCTCCACTTGATTACTCCTTATTAGTGGTGAAGCTCTATATAAACTAGTCAAATATTTAATATGTTTCCTATGTGGTATATGGCTTTCTGTATTCCCACCCTTCTATATTCCTTATATAAAAGGCATTTAAGTGGCTAACTTTATGCATTAATTTCTCATTCACCCGAAATTGATTTTGAGAAATTTAAAATGCTAATTTCATCTACCCGCGGTGTAAATTACGATTACATCATTTACTTTCCAAAACTAATAAATGATCCCACTTAAATAATTGTCAAAATCGGGTCAAAACCCATTTTATAAAACCAATTTCCAACCGTTTATTCTTCATTCACAATGTGCCTATTTCTGGATTTTATGAAATCCTTGATATGTAGTAGTTTTCCAATCATATAGTTTTGGGGTTGATAAACCAATAAAGTGATTTTACCACTTTACCCTTAAAAAAACCCAAAAATTGACTAAATTCGCCAGGATCCGTGGATTGTTCATCTGGGTCGGGTTCACCCGAACCGAACCGCGACCCAAATATTTGAACACCGTTGATTCTCTGACGCCAAGCCTCCCCGATGATGCCACGTGTAAAGTAATGCAAGTACTAATCAGGAATATTATAAATAGTCCGGCACACATTCCAAAGGGTAATTTTTTACTGTTCACATTAATTACTTCGCTACTCTTACTTTATTACCTCACAACCCGAACTAACTTAAGCATCGGAGGGCCAACTAGCCTAACGTGTGTTCATGTTTCAGATCACCCATATATAAAAACCCGAAGCTTGACCCCGAAGTCCGACCCAAAAAGAGCCTTCAGGTACTGATTTGCGGTATTTTTTCAATCATGTAGTTTGGGGATTTAGCAGGACTAGTTTTGAAACCTTGGCACCTCTTAGTTTGGCTTCGAGTTTTGCTTCTTCAATTAAGTCATTGATAGCTTGTCTTTACCATTTCTATGTGAACAGTATCCAATTAAACCAATTAATTTTTATTTAGGAAAAAAGAAAAAAAATAATGATAAACGGGACAAGCTATGGCCTATGAAGACTTTTACATGTATATTGTATCTTGGGATGGGCCAAGATTGTAACTCGAGTTTTTCAATCAAATCTCTCTACTATTAATGTGCGGCCATAGATGAAATTTACAAACATAGACCAAAAATATACAACTACCAATGACAAGTCTTCTTTTAGTACTGAGTGTTTGTCTATCTGCTTTTTTATGATTAGTTAGTACTTTTTGTTGCTTTGTCAGTGTAGATAATTGTATGTCACTTCTTATCTATGTATACATAATAACCAAATCACCTTTAAATAGTAAAAAAAAAAACATTTTTCCCGCCTTAAACATGACTACCAAAATTAGTAAATTATATAAATCGACTTTTTCTTAATTCCGTTTTGTAATCTATTAAGTATATTGCTTAAATTTCGGGAATTATTCTGCTAAATATTGAAACTTAGTAATCAGTAATTGTATTAACGGAAACAAATATAATTATTGATTAGTATCGATAAATATTAAATATCAGTATTCAATAATTACTTAAATTTCGGGATTTATTATACTAAATATTGAATATCAGTAATCAATAATTTTATTAACGAAAACAAATATAATTATTGATTAGTATCGATAATTTGTTATTATATTAATGGAAACGAATCATGTATTATACTAAATATATTAATGAAAAAATATCCCACACAATTCCGGTGTTATAATGATAATAATTATATTAATGGAAACAAATCATGTGTTTATCAAGTTATTTTTTTATAAAATCCAATTAAATCGATCCTAATACCTAACATATATCATTAATTTTACCCAATTGAAATAAAATAAATTTTGACTGAAATAAAAAATATATCTGCTTAGGAAATAAATCTCCTTGATGTTCAATTTATGCAATGACAACTTAATATAAATTAAACATAACATCTATAGAAAGGATCATATAGAATATTTACAATAATTATACACCACGGTTCTCCTATAAATATGCGTGTGTGATGGTTTTTTTTTCCACTACATTCATTCTTCAGCAATTGGTAATTTCTCTGCAAAAAAAAGCATACGAAATCTAACATTAACAATATCGAAAAATGGCCCCCATTGTGTCATTGATCAAGGATATCAATATGTGCAAGAGTCAGTGGGCTATGAAGCTTAGATTGGTTCGTTTCTATGAAAAGCCAATGTATAAGGACTATAACCAAATTTAAAGCATGGAATGTGTGTTTCATGATTCTGAGGTAATACAATTATTATGCATTTTTTGCAAAAAACAAAATTAAAAAATATGCAATATACATTATCAAAAATTATGTTCTAATACAATTAATTTTATCGCAGGGTGACTGGATTCATAGAACTATAAGAAAGATGCATGTGACACAATTTAAAAAATTGTTGAATGAAGGCAATGTCTATGTGATAAAAGATTTTATTGTTGCTCATTATACAGAAAAATACAAAACTACTTCTGTGAAATATAAGATTATGTTTCATGGAAAAACTTATGTTTTTCAGCTTGATGATAATTCACTTCCTAGGTTTATGTATAATTTCAAAAGTTTCAGAGAACTATCCAGCGTTGAAGGAGTTGATGGCACCATGCTTTTTGGTATGTATACTAAACTTTGTACTAATAGATTTTGATTTACGTATAATATAAATTCAATTTATCAAGTGATTTATGTGAAAAAAGACATCATAGGAAAAGTTACAGCTATGCAATCTGCTCAAACGAAGGAATATGGTGGCAAGCTGACGCGTTTTATTGATATTACGCTTGTAGACATGGAGTGAGATATATTTAATGTTCTGTTTTTTTACTTATTCATTATTTAAAATAATCAATTTTATTAAATAGTTTTTTTTATATTTAAAACAATTGATTTTAATAAATAGTTTTTTTAAACAAGCGATTATAATAAATAGTTTTTTTATATTTAAAACAATTGAATTTATTAAATAGTTTTTTTTTATATTTAAAACAATCGAATTTATTAAATAGTTTTTTTATATTTAAAACAATCGATTTTATTAAATAGTTTTTTTAAATTATATTTTTGTTAGTTATATTTCAACATTAAATTATTAGCTCTTTACCTTTCAATTTTTTTAAAATATTTTTTTATTTAATAAATATGTGAATTGTGTTAGGAATAACCGCATATGTTGCATTTTATGGGAAGAATATGTTTATGTTATTCTACCATATCTCGACCAGCATAGTTTGGAGCCTGTGGTTATGATTCTTCAAATGTGTCGGGCGAAGGTGTACAGAGATAAGATGTAATACATAATTAAGAAACATGAAATAATTGTATTTTTTATTTTCTGTTTTTTTTCTGAGTTTTTTAACATATAAAACATTATTATTTTTTAGATGAAGTCAAAGTATCAAACACGAATCATGTCACTAAGATGATTTTGAATCGTGACATTGAGGAGATTTGTGATTTCAAGACGAGGTATGTCGATTATAAAATACTTAAATTATTTTTAAATTCTGTAAAAATATTTACTATACTAAATCTATATATATATATATATATATATATATATAATCAGAGACACGAGGAGCAAGAACCCGGCTCGGTACATAAGTCATGTATCTTATCCTGTTGCACAGTTTATTCCCGATGACTTAGCATCCGGTGAATCACCATTTAGGTTGATTGATCAACTATATGCTAATGAAGAAGTAAATTTTTTAAAAATTGCAAAATTATATATTATTTATTTTCCATGTTATATTTGAGGTTGCTTTATGGATTTTATTATTATTTACGATATAGGTTGGCAGTTTTTAGATTACTGCTATAATCTTCTCTTTCATTGGAAATTGGTGGTATCTATCATGCAAGAAATGTCCAAAGAAGCTCACACAAGTTGGAGATAAGTTTTACTGCGAGTGATGCGACAAATTTCCGCATTCTGGGAATTTTAGGTATTTTAATTAAAAAAATTCAAATGGTGAGTACCATAATAGTGACTAATCTTTCTTTTTACTTTAATTTATGAAGGTATAGGATTCAGCTTGAGGTTGGTGATGATAGTGGTAATGCACCTCTGTTGTGTTGGGATAGGGAATGTGAGGCTTTGATTGAAAAACCATGTTCGACTTTGAAAAATGAGTTGAATGAGGTTTGTTTTTTATATTGCCTATGATATATTTAAATCTTCATAATATTGGTGCTAATTTATATATATTAATAGATTTGTTCATTTAAATTCAATTCAGAGGGATGATTGCCAGGACATTCCTGATGAGTTAGTTGTGTTAATGGATGAAAAAGTACTTTTTAAAGTACAAGTCAAGGCTGATCACGTTAGGCATTTTTCTGGAGCTTTTTCGGTTATGAGGCTAACTACAGACCCGGAATTGCTCAAGCAATATTCTACTTTTGCTTTTGACAGTCAGGTATAAATTAATTTTAAATTTTTTTATTTAGCTATTTGATGTCAATCAATTTATACTGTTCTGAATAATACAATTACTTTTAATATTATTTTTTAAGGAGTCGGATTATCTATCAAAGCTGCAAGAATAAAACAGTGAACGCGTTAAGGATGATGTTTCTTCCGAAGTTGAATCTAATACACCAGACAAGTTGGTAAAGAAAATTGAAGCGGTTGCTGGTGGTTCGTCGATCAAACGAAATTTGTTGGGTGATTTTTCTTCATCAAACAATGCTAAGGTTTAGAAGAAAGAGATTAAGGTGAAGGTGGAAGATGAAAACAAGATTTAAATTTTGATGGAAGAGGACTAAGTTGTTTTGATGATTATGGATAATTTAGTTTTTTATAATGAATAATAATATTACTGATCCTCGGCTATTCTAGAGGATTTTTCAGGATTTTTAGCCCAATAAATAATGGCTTTCTGAATTTATATAAAATATCGCTTTTTATTTATTTGTTTATTTTGATTTTGTTCATTTTTCCCTTATTTGTTGTATAATCTGATCACATGCTCATTTTTTATATTGGTTCTTTTGAGATTAGGCCTAATATTTAATTAATAAATTAATAAATTTTTTCTTAGTTTTAAAAGTAAATTTGACCAATATAGTTGGAACCATATGTGATTAACAAAAACTTATATTTTTGTGATGGTTCTTTAGGAAATTTTTTTATTATTATATTATTTTAAAAAATAATAATTTGATTAAAAATTAAATATTACTAGATATAATTGTGATTGTTGTTTTGTAGTATTTTTTAAGTGTTGAGATATTTTTATTCAATATGGGTAACATATTTAAAAATTACTTATTCTACAAAATACAACTAAATAACTTTAGCATAAAAATCAGATTGACATGTTTATTTTTTAATAGAAATCGAAATATTATATAAAAGCAAAGGAAAATCCTGGTCACAAGTCGACCAGGTAGCGCAATGTTTGGGGCCTCGTTAAAAACCTACCAAGGTAAAATCCACCCTTGTGGGGAAAATCCTTAGTAGGAAAAGAGTACCCCGGCGAGAGAAAAGAAATCCATACAACCATAGTCAGAACACATAACCCAAAACTAGCTAACAAATCTATAATGCGATCGACCAACATAGTCATCTGTGAGCAGGGAAATGATGCCCGCAGGTGGGGCGTCCCACCAAACCGAGTCACAAGTGTACTTGCTGAGATGATCCGTCGCGCGATTACCCTCACGATAGATGTGGGAAACCACCAAATTCATCTGAGAAAGCATAAAAAGGGTATAACGCCACTAATTCAATAATTTCCAAGGGACGGAGCCAATCCGAGATCGAAGAAGGTCCACCACGAAGGTAGAGTCCGACTCCAGCCAAATGTTGTTCCAACCCTTGTGAAATGCGTAGTAGATTGTCGTCATGGCAGTGACCAGTTCCGCCTCGAAAACAAAGCATGTGCCATACTGCTCCGCAAAGCACCCACGATAGGTGCGGTAGACTCCTGCTGCCGTGATGCGACCTGGAGCTACAGTTGCACAACCATCCGTATTAACCTTAATCCAGCCAGGGAAGGGAAGAGACCAAGGCACTGGGATAACCCGGGGAGCCTTGGGGGGACGGCCATCAACCCTAAGCTGGTGAAGTCGAAGTAAATCCTCCTGAGTATTCTGCAAGCACCCTTTATCCAGCGAAGCTGACTCAATGATCATGACCCTTAACTGAATCAACGCCGCATCCGTAGTCCACTGCCTGTCATTAAAAATTACATCATTTCTGATGTGCCAGATAAGCCAGATACAAGAAACAACCGCCACCCTCCATAGAAAAGCAATCTGCGCGCTGAAGTGAAATTCCATCAATTGAACCAGAAATTCATTTAAGCTATAGATATTACAAAAATTCACAGCAAAAGAGTTAGCAATCCAGTTCCATATGGTGTCTGCAAAATGACAAGAAACAAAGATGTGATCAATCGATTCAAAAGGAAGAAAGACAGAGACTGCAGGCAGTTGGCCCAATAAACCCTTTCGGGCGGTGGACGTCCATAACTGCCAGACGTCCGTAAACCGCACGCCAAACCACAATCGTGCACCTCTCCGGAATGCGAGTGGACCAGATTCAAGATCCCCATTTCACCGTAGGAAAAGAAGGCTGAATAGATGCATAAGCGGTCTTAGAGGAAAACGTCCCATCCATAGAACGTGTCCACACTCTCTTATCTAAGGAATCCGGAGCAATCGGACAACGAACATTATCCCGAACGATATCCAGATAAGCCTCCACACAAGATATGGTAAGATGCCATTTATTATCAAAAAAGAAATCCGAGATAGGATTCATAAATTGAGCCCGAAATTCGTGCGGAATTCTAATCCGATCAGCAATTATGTAACCAAGCCAGTTATCCGTCCAGAAATTTATCGCAGACTGAGACCCAGGAACCCATCCTGAATCAGTCTGGCAATCCGCTACACTTGGGCGCAAAACCGCCCAGATAGACGAAGTCCAGAAGGTGCGTCTAATGGTGCCATTTTCCGTCAAAAAACGCCTACGAAAGGTGTCAAAAACTACTGAGTCAGAAGTGAGGAGTTTCCAACCCATTTTCATAAGGAAAGCACAGTTAGCGGAGATGATGGACCTTACGCCCAGCCCCCCCCAGTCTTAGGCGTGCGGCATCGCATCCAGTTAACCACCACTGAACCCTTCTGATTAATGTAGCCAGTCCAGATAAAGTTATGCATAGCTTGTTCCAACTTTTTAAGCATCGTGATCGGCCATTTATAAACAAGCATACCGTGAACCAAGGAGCTGGCAATAATAGAATTTACCAAACAGACGCGACCGGCCAAGGAGAGGGAACCTTTCCAGCGTTTAAATTTGACCATAATTTTATCAAACAAAGACCGCAACACTCCCTGCTTTGGGGCACCTTTGAAGATAGGAACCCTAAGATAAGTCGTAGAAAAGGATCCGACAGATAAACCCATGATCGTCTAGATACGGTTCCTAATATACTGCGATACTCGACTACCAAAAAACACCTTCGATTTGGTCGGATTAAAAACCTGCCCTGAGAGAGAAGCATACTGGCCAAGGATATAAAAAACATGACGTGCATTGCCCGAGGTTGCCGCACAAAGAATAATAATATCATCCGCATATAGCATGGAGGACGGGAAAACAATGTTGCGTGGCGCCACAAAGGGTCTGATGTTGGCGGTTGGCACCAAGTGAGCAATAGACTTCCCTAGGACTTCTTCAGTGAGGCAGAAGAGAAGTGGAGAAAGAGGATCACCTTGTCTGACCCCTCTCGTACAAGCAAAATAACCGACAGGTGAACCATTAAGAAGAATCGATATCCGTGCGGAGTGAAATATGACGAAAATCCACGCAATGAATTTCTCCAAGAAGCCAAATCTGTGCAGGACATAGAAAAGGAAATCCCAGCTGAGGGTGTCAAAGGCTTTGCGAATATCAATTTTAAGGATCATATTGATGTCATTCCGATTATGCAGGATATTGAAACCCTCTGATACCAAAGCAATACAATTATGTATCTGACGTCCCGGAATGAAACCAAATTGCGTGGGGGACGAAATACGTCTGACGATGTCGCCCAACCTTGTAGCCAGAATCTTCGTGATAGTTTTAAAGTTGAAATTGCTCATAACAATAGGCCTGAAATTATCCACGGTATTCGCATCCTTACATTTCGGAATAAGGCCCATAAAGCGAGAATTAAGGCCAGCGGGTAGGGAACCAAACTGGAAGAATTGACGAACAGCCGCATTGACGTCAATAGAAATAATGTCCCAATAGTTCTGATAAAATGCACCATTGAAGCCATCCGGACCCGGGGAGCTATCAATGTTGAGATCAAATACCGCATCTCGAATTTCCAACTCTGACGGTAAAGAGGTTAAATAGTCATTCTCCACATCCAACACAATAGGGCTAATGACTTGATTGATAGTGGAAAAATCTGGAATTGGGCCTGAAGTCGCCGTGAATAATTCCTCAAAGAATTGAATAATATGACTGCGGATGACAGCCGGATCCATAGAGAGATTACCATTAATTATCAGACCATGAATACCAGCCCGAGCGGCCTTAGTCTGACAACAACGGTTCAAAAATGAAGTGTTGCAGTCACCGTCAACCAACCAAGCAGCCCGAGATTTCTGACGAAGGAACTCAGATTGAAGAAGAAGGGCGTGGTTCAGCGAACTCTGGGCCTCCAATTCCTGATCCTGTCGCACCGAGCTATACCCAAGAGTCTCAATATCTGACTAAATCTGTCTCAACTTCTCAAGCTTCTCATCCACATCTCGATTAACATCCAAAAAAACCTCCAAGTTCCAAGAATGAAGCAACAGACGCAACCTTTTCAATTTAATCATCAAGCGAATTAATGGGCTGGTACCTGCGCATAAAGATCCCCAAGAAGACGCAACCACTGTCCGAAAATCGGGATGCTTAGCCCACATGCATTGAAGATGAAAAGGAGATGGACCCTTGTGAGTCGTGGTTGCACAAGCTAGCAGTAGAGGGTGGTGATCTAAACAAGAGCGAGGAAGAACAAAAACCTCAGTCCGCTGCCAAATGTTCAAATCGGGTACTGGCTATGGCTCGATCGAGTCAGGCCTGTATGAGATGATGATTAGGACGCGTGCTACACCAAGTAAAGAACTTGCCCACCGTGGGAATATACATCAACCCTGCATTGTCATAGAAATCCCGAAAGTCCTGGCAAGAAGCCATTGATGCGACCCCCTGACCGATACGCTCATGGTTTCCCAGAATAGCATTAAAATCCCCCATCAAAACCAAATCCTTGCAGCCCAGAGCAATAATATCCGACCATAACTGTCTACGAGTCACATGGTTACAAATAGCATGAACAAACCCCACATGAGATGTGTAATTGTAGAACTGCACCTTGAGGATGATACACTGATCCGAAATAAGAACTTGCTGAAGAACCATGATGTACGATCGTCTGAATACCCAGATATCCGACTTCCCCGAAGCTCTAAAATTTTGAACCACAAACTGTAAACCCATACCTGCCCAATAATAATCAGAAATAGACTGCAGATCAACTTTGGGTTCTGCGATAGCAACCAAAGAAGGTTTGTGTTGATTACATAACTTCTTAAGAATATTAAGAGAAGCAACATTCCCAATTCCCCGAATGTTCCAATAAAAGCAATTCATTGGGATGGTTCGGGGGAATGAATTCGGGAAGAAGAACCAGAATGAGCAGGCGCAGAGACAGCGCAACTAGAAATATTATTATCCTCCGCATAATCTGCCCAACGCCTCTGGGCCGCTTTGTTTAAAATGTGCGACACATTTCTATCTTCCTCGATTTCCAACTGATGAACAACCGGCATATGACCCTGTGTAACTTATTGAAGCAATCTCTGTTTAGCCTCCACGGAGTTAGCTCGGATAGCTCTATACAGAGGGCGAATGGGTTTGTCAAGAGGATATTGCACCGTGATAGGCTTATGAGGAAAATCAGAGGTATCAGAAGTAGATGAAGAATGAGCACCTCGAGGAGCCGGAGGTCTAGGGACGTGCGTGCGAATAGCCACAGGAGGCAGAACATCATCTGAATTATGAGTAGTTGTATCCTCAGAATCCAACACAGAAAAAGCATTATCCAGGTCAATACCTGATGAAACGGTGACGATGGCACAAGAAAGGGGATCCTGGGCGCATAGGCAAAGTCGTAGTATCCACTAAGTTATCAACGGACTTACCCTTGTCCGAGGAGTTAGTAGTCGGACGATAGATTTTACGAACCTGAGAGCGACCATGTTGAGAAGGTGGACGTCCCTGGGGCTCATGGAAGTTAGCATTATTACCGAATCTCTGACAGGACGCAGCAGAATGTCCCGTGATACCACATGTGCCACAAAATAGAGGAAGCTTTTCTAACTGATAGAGGCAAACGAACAGTGACCCAATCTCTCAATCATAATATGATATTGTATAGGTTTGGATATATCCACATCCACCAAAACACGGACAAAATGTCCAAGTGATCCATCCAAAGACCATTCATCGACCTGAACTGAGGTACCAATCGCCTTTGTCAGACCCAAAATATAGCTTGGTTCCCAAATTCAATACTCAACTCAAAAATTCTCACCCAAACCGAAGCAGTCGAAGTATTAACCTTGTAGGGGTTAAAATCTGGAACCTAGGGAGACAAATGAATAGAACCCGGGTTGAGAGACCAGGCGACCCGAGTTTGAGCCCGTGATCGATCCGCGGTGTTGTTGAGTTTAATGCAGAAGTAGCCTTTACCCAACGGTATCAGCTTCCAATCATTTCTAATTCCCCATAATTCAGAGAGCTTCTTATGAAGGGGCATAATAGGCCATGGCTTATTTCCTTTACTAAGGATAACTCGACCAATGAAAGAATATCGAACTTCCGCCAGACATTGTTGATACACATTTTCATCCATAACAATAGAATAATAATCACCCTTTTTAATGGGTTCGGGGATAGCGTTAGAGGGACCAGAAACAATTTTAGCAAAAGTTGGAGGGTTACCTGGTGCTGGGTTTAGAGGAGCAGGTTTAGAGGAGCAGGTTTAGAGGAGTTACCAGAAACCATTTTCGCGAAACTTGATTCCACACGAGCATAAGGATGTGGCCCGTAATAAGTCGAATGTTGCAGATTCGCGTGTGGTTGAGGATATGTAATTATCAATAACCAAATTACCATGCATTGAAATTCCCGGGATTGGGATGTCGACGGAAGCGGGTGTCAGAGTCGAGGACGCCTGAAGTCGATAAGCATTAACCCAGGGGCCATGACCCCCCTGGGCGGAGGCAAGCGACCATGGTAAGTCGCTTTCCTCCCCCGTCGCCCCCATCCAGCCGCACGCAGGGCCCCCCCATGGGTCTCAATCATGGGGGTAATAGGGGTGGTATTCAATATACCTGGGGGGTGGAGGCCCCCACTTCCAGGTCTCCTCTCTGCTGCTACAGGTTGAACGACGATGGGAGATGATGTCGGAGTAACGTGTTGCGCCGGCAAGTAGAGGTCTGAAGGCACTAACCCCAAGCAAGGAACTGAGGGCTTGGGGGTTTGATTTTGGTAAGGCATAAAATTTGCCGGCAATAAACCAAGGCCATTGGACGTCGGAGGATTGTGTATGGCTTGAGCCACCGTTCAGGTGGAGTTCGATGGCACTGCGATCGCCATGAAAGGGCTGGAGGCCGCTGACTGCATCGAAGGACGTCCGACTGGATTTTCCAAAACTTGAAAGGGGGATGGTTGTTGTCGTCTGGGGTGTTGTTCGAAGTTGGATGTTAGACCAACTATGAAGTCCGACATGGCGATGTCGGAAGAGATGATCGGATTGTTGCTTACGGTCGGCCAGTCGGAGAAACGAGAGAAGAGAGAGAAAAGAGCATATTAGGGTTTTTTTGAGTTCCTTCCAGATTGACATGTTTATGAAATGTATGTAAGAACCTAAGAACCAACAGGACTCCACTACACTCAAGGTGTAGGGTCAAGTGGCTTTTAGCTCAGGATCTTTTTAAAATTAACTTAAAATCAAATTTCAATTTAAAGTACATACATTGAAAACCAACAGAATGCATAATATAATAATTCATGTGAGTACATACAATAAAGGTTAGTCACATTATTACTACCAACAACCTTTAATATAATAATTCAAACTGCATACCAAATATATGCTTAAATAATTGTAATTAAGTTCAAAATACTATTAATTAACAATATTACTCGAATTTATTTTCCAAACACAGTTGTATTTTTTGTAATAATAAAGTAAAAGAATTTTTATTCATACAAGGCTGGATATATTTTAAAACAATACATGGAAACATACATTTACATATTTTAAAAATACGTGTTTTGATATATTTTAAAAATATTATGAATGCCAACTTAAAATAAATAATAAACAGACACAAATAATTGTCCATATTATATTTATTGACTTCCATATTTAACTTTCGAAAATTGTTGTCAAGTATTCATGTGTATATATCTATTTAAAAATTAAATATCAGCCGTAATGGTGATGCTATTTTATACTTTGGAAGAAGACATAAATATCTATACCATTTTTAGCTCATCGAAAGGAAAGATTGTATATACTGAAAATAAACATAGCTAATGAGATTAAACGTGAAAGTATATATTTATATATGAATAGATATCAAAAGTTTATTTATTAACTTTTATAAATATTTCCTTATCAAGGTATTGCACTATAAATATTTCACACGATTCATACCCATTTACACTTCTTTCACAATACGGCATGACTAAAATAAAAGCGATTATAAATATTCTCGAGCAAAGAAAACACAACAATCAAAGAAAGCATAATAACGGTGCAATCATTCAAGAATCATGACAAAGCTCCAAGGTTCGGTTGTTTTAGGCAACAAACGCAAGAGAAATATCAACAATCACGACGACATAGAAATTTAATATAAAAATTTTGCATTTTTAAAAATTTTATTCTGAATTTCATAGTTAATCAACTGTTAAATACGTATAAAATGGTTTAGTGTTTGACTTATCTGTAACATATTTTTCTTTGATATTTGTTCTTTTGCTTTGATTTTTCTGTTCATCCTGAAAGACAAAAAAATTATTGATTAGTTTCTTAATAATAAAATAAGATTTCATGTTCTTTTAATGTAAAAGGAATAGCATAATATTGATGTCAGTATCTTATCTTTTTGTGTGCTAATTTTTTTCATTGTTAGATGTCCTTCAACACCTTTTTGCATAACTTGAACACAATATATACTCAACAAAGTCATAAATAGTATAACATCAGACATATAATTAAAATTTTCAAAAAGAATTCATGTAGCACCTTCTAGCTTATTGAATTTAAATGTGGAAATAAGTAATTATAATAGAAATACTTTAAAGATTTCTTAATAATACGGAATAATAACACGTTACTTTGTTTCAAAGTTTGCAGCGGAAATAACGACTAATCATTGAAACAACTGGAAGTCCAGAAACATACACAATGAAATGAAAGTGACAGTCAACATCCCAATAGAAATTAATATTCAAACTCTTTTTGGACTATTTCTGGCCAAGGAATACAAGTTTCCAACCGCAATTGATATAGGCAAATTATATCACCAAATACCGGATGAGGCATCCGATCCATGCTATTATGCGGCAGTAAGAGACTTTATGATTCATGGGTCATGTGGTGATGTAAAATAAAAACTCACCCTGCATGTCTGAAGGTCGTTGTACCAAGCATTTTCCGAAAAAATTTGTTGATGCTACTCTATTGATGAAGAAGGTTATCCACGTTATAAGCGTTGAGATAATGGGAGAATTGTTGAGAAAATGGTTTACCTCTTGACAACAGATATGTTGTTCCTCATAATCGTCGATTGCTACTCAAGTACGATGCTCACATTAATGTGGAGTGGTGCAATCAATCAAGATTGATTAAGTATTTGTTTAAATATGTAAATAAGAGGCACGATCGTGTGACGGCTTCATTCTGTCAGAGTACAAATGATGATGAATCTGGGAAACCTGTCGATGAAGTCAACATATACTATGATTGCAGATATGTTTCATCATGCGAGGCAGCATGGAGATTGTTGGGATTTGAACTCCAATATAAATACCTTTTTGAACGAACGCCTTAGTTTTCATCTTGAAAATGAGTAGAGTATTATTTTTCATGACTCCGAATGAATAGATGACATCCTAAATAAGAGTATTGTTAAGGAAAGAATGTTCTTGGCATGGATGGAAGCCAATAAGATATATCCTGAAGCAAGAGAGCTGACTTATGTCGAAGCTCCCACAAAGTTTACATGGAAACAAGCAATCAGGAAGTGGGCGCCAAGAAAAGGTGGAAAATCCATAGGAAGAGTCTTTTATGTGCCTCCCGGTGCTTGTGATATGTACTATTTAAGGTTCCTTATCAATGCAGTACGTGGTGCTACGTGTCATGATAATTATAAGAAGGTTAAAGGGGTTCAGCACTCTTCATATCGTGAAGCTTGCTATGTTTTGGGTTTGTTGGAAGATGATAGAGATTACGTTGATGGCATCACGGAAGAGAGTCATTGGGCATCTGTAGAGACTCTACGGAGTTTGTTTACCTCATTATTGTCATCTGATACATTGAGCATGCCAAATATGGTATGGGATAAATGCTGGGAATATCTATCGGATGATATTCTTTATAGACGACGAGCCCTTATGCGGCATCAAGGTATTACATGAATATTAGAATATTTATTATGCGTATTTGTAAAATACTCACTATCCTGGAATCATATTATTTTTTACTAAAGTTTTTCCTTTTTATTTTTGGATAGAGCGATATTGAGTGAGAATGAAATCAATAATCGGCCTTGATCGAAATTGAGAAACTATTGAGAAGTTGCGGTAGGAGTCTACGTGAATTTGATTCAATGCCATTCCCAGATTTTGATAGTTTTGAGATTAATCAGAACAGATTGATATACGATGAGTTAAGATATGGTCGTAATGTGTTGCTTTCTGAACACCAAAGCCTTCTTTCGAAGATGACGGATGAACAACATCAAGGGTATTCCAAAATAATAAGTGATGTTTAATCCAATGAAGGTGGTATGTTCTTTGTATATGCATGCGGAGGTACTGGAAAGACATTCCTGTGGAAGGCTTTAGATCTCAGGGACAAATTGTACTAAATGTGGCATCGAGTGGCATATCATCACTTCTCGTACCTGGTGGAAGGACCGGACATTCTCGATTTGTTATTCCATTAAATCCAAATGAAGATTCTACGTGCAATATCAAACAAGGAACACCGCTTGCTGAATTGATCATTCATTGTAAACTCGTTATTTAGGACGAAGCACCAATGATGAACAAATATTTTTTTGAGTCAGTAGACCAACCTGTACGAGATGTTATAAAGCTCGAGAACCCAAATAGTCTCGATATTCCGTTTGGAGGTAAACAGTCATTTTCAGTGGAGATTTCAGACAAATATTACCTGTTGTACCCAAGTGAACACGACAAGACATTGTTAATGCCACAATAAATTCATCCTATTTGTGGAAGGATATTACAGTTCTTAGACTGACCAAGAATATGCGTCTTCAAAGTCTTGGTGAAACTGATGTTTATGCTGATTTTGTTAAGTTTTCTGAATGGATAGCAAGCATTGGAGACGGAACAATCGGAGAAGAAAGTGATGGTTATGTTGCTATTGATATTCCTGAAGATATTTTGCTCGAGGCCTTTGATGATCCAATTGCAACTATTGTTGAAGATACGTATCCAATGTTTAGAGATGCCATTGATGATTTGACCTATTTGAAGGAAAGAGCTATTTTGTCACATACACTTGATGTTGCCGAGTCAATTAATCAATATATGACATCTTTAAACTCCTCCGAAGGCCATACGTTTTTGAGTTCTGACAGCACGTGTAAGTCAGATTCCAATGTTAATTTCTTGCATGATCTGCACACATCAAAATTCCTAAATGGTATAAAATGCTCCGGTGTTCCAAATCATGAATTGCATCTGAAGGTTGGGACTCCGGTTATTCTATTGAGGAACATAGATCATTGTATTAGATTGTGTAACGGTACAAGATTAGTGATTATGAGGCTTGGCAAGTATGTACTTGAGTCTAAAATTTTAACTGGCGCTAATGCGGGTCACAAGGTGTTGATTCGGCGAATGACATTAACCCCTTCGGACCTTAGGATACCATTCAAGTTTCAACGTAGACAGTTTTCTCTATTTATTTCGTATACAATGACCATTAACAAAAGCCAAGGACAATCTCTCTCCAATGTGGACCTGTATTTGAAAAATCCTATTTTCAACTATGGTAAATTATATACGTTGCTGTCGCTCGAGTTACGAATCCTAAGGGGCTGAAAATATTAGTTTGTGGAGATGATAAATCGAAAAACAAAAAGATGAATAATGTTGTGTACAAGGAAGTAATCCAAAATGTGTGATTATTGAATGTAGTTATTACCTTGATTTATTTTTCTTGAGTTTCTATTTTTCAATTATACATTCTTATTTATTTTAATCTTTATATATATTCAACACCATATTTCATCACATCACGTGCGTCGTACGGGTCGAATACTATTAGATTATAATATGTGAATTTTGCACGGTCAGCTTTATAATTTGGTGGGATACCTAATTAACTTTGTTGCTTAGGTAGTACACATTGATTGCTTATTTACGAATTTTTGTTGCTTATTCAATATGTTTTTGTCGAATTTTTTGGGGGTTTTCCCAGTGCTTTTGTGAATTAGTTTTGTTGGCCCTTTAAGTTTTTTTTATTAGTTAGTATGTTTTTGTTACTTTGTCAGTATAGATAGTTGTATGCTTAATTTTTATAGATTACAATATGTGAATTTGCATGGTCAACCTTATAATTTTGTGGAATGCCTATTTAATTTTATTGCTTAATTAGCACACATTGATTGCTTACTTATGAATTTTGTTGCTTATTTAGTGTGTTTTTGCCAAAATTTTTTGGGTTTTCTTTCAGTGTTTTAGTGAATTAGTTTGTCCCTTATTTAGTTTGTTTTTGCATAGGTAGTTCAATATATAAATGTTGCTTAGTTAGTTAGTATATTTATATTCTTAGTTACAATATTTTTATTTTTTTTCCCGTCAGTCAGCTAGTTTAGTATATTACTATCGCGTATGATGATTATTCTCTTTTTACTTTTGTACGAGTCGTATTGTTTTTATTGAACATTCGTCACCGCTTTCGATTGGCAATAGCATGGAGGGATAGTGAGAACAAGGTTGATCATGACATATCTCGCAATGCGCCATATCAACACATATATAGGGAGCATCACTCGGCTGGGATTGCGGGCTTGAGAAGGGTAACTTGTCTCAAATTTGTACTTTTGCGATGATATATCTTTGTTACGCCATTGTTCTTGATGATATGAACAAATTGAGATTGAAGAACATTGATGAGTCAAAGAAATTTTGTGGTGGGAAGAAGAAAAGCTGGTGGCACTTCAAGTGAATAAAAAGTGTGGTTTCGATATTTTTAAAAATTGATGTTTTTTTTTTTTTTTTGGAGTCATGTGACTTGTGCATTTGGGGAGCAAGATCAACACTCGATGGCTTTTTTTATGGTGTCACTGATATTTTTATGTAGTTTGATTTTTGATACAAGTCCTGAATATGGTTTTGTTGTTTTTTGTGATTTATATTTGTTCGTTCCTTTTTTTTTTTTTTGGGGGGGGGGTTATTTATGTTATTCTAAATTATCAATAAAGTAGTACTAAGTTAGCAATAAAAAATAATAAATGGAGTACCATTTATAAACTACATAAGCAACAAAAATGTACCCAATATTCAATAATTTGCAACTTAATAATCATTAAAAAAGTTTATTGGAGACCAATATCTATGTGTTTTTGTGCTGAGTTATTAGTAAATTTTTAACATGCAAACATGTTATACTAAATGAACAACTATTTAGTACAGAGTTAACAATAAAACAAAACAAACTGAGCAACAACTATAGAACAATCAAGCAACAAACATTAAAAAATGTGTTAGGAATTTTTTTGTATAGATTTTGATGATGCTTAGAAAACTTAGTATTAGAAAGTTGACACCCCAATTGCTGTATGAAATTTCAACCTTGTAATAGTAAGAAAATTAGCTTAGTCAATAGCAGCTAAGTTGAAGATACAGAAGACTTTCTGAAGAAGCAGAGAAGAATCAGCCGAGTCACAACTGAGTGGACCGGAAGAGCTTCAGTCAAGTACATCATCAGTTGTGTCTTTCAAGTACATTAGTTATGTCTTTCAGAAGACTTACAACAGAGTCATCCAAGAAATGAAGGAGAAGACTCAACTTATGGGTAAAGCAGTTGAATGACTTTTAAGAACGCTGAAGAAGTTGTTGTGAGGAAAATCAAAGACTCAACTTACATAAAGATGTCTTGCTAAAAGAGTGCAAGAATCAGGAACCAATAGAAAGCGTGCAAAACTCTGATTTGTTTCAGGGGCCTGCAAGTACTAAATTCAAAGGTTGAGCCAACATCAAATGTTGCAAGAACAAGACAAGCCAACGAACAAGAGTGTGAGTTTCAATTTGTCTATCTCTTCAGCGGACAAATTCCAAACTCTCACTATAAAAGGATAAGGATTTTCAGAGAGAGGCACGTGACACAAGAGAGCAAATATTCAAGCATTCAAGCAATCTGCAAATACTCTCTCAAGCAAAGAAATTCTTACATCCTGAGGCCAATATTTGAAGATACTTTATCCAACACATATTTGTAGAAGACAGAAGTTGTTCTTCAAGTTGAAGAGGAAACATTTTGTTTAAAGACAAAAAGGGGTCTATATTTCCAAGAGTGAAGGAGATATAGTGAGGTTCTAGTTCGAACATGTTTCAAATCCGAATGAGGACAGGGTGATCAAGTCCTGAAGATTTGAAGAGCTAAAGTAGTGAGGCAGCTGCCTTACGAAGAGTTGAATCTCGTGAGCATAGCCAGTTGTGTGATCAAAGCTAACTCGAACTATTATACTATTGTAATAAAGTCACCGTTACTTTAGTGGATTCCTCCTGTAGTAGGAGAATAGTGGAGTAGAGGAATTACCCCATCATCGAACCACTATAAAATATTGTGTCATTTAAATTCTGCACATTTACTTACCTGCATTATATTCGCTATCCAACTAATAATAACAAACCTAAAATATAAGTGTTGGTAAACAAACTTAAAAAAAGGGTGTAAAGACTTCTCTTTGTAAAAATCAAGAAAAATGAATTTAAAAGCTAACTTCATTCGGATGAGTTACTCTATCAACAACTTTCTCAGAGTCTGTTGAGTGGTTATCTCTCTTGCAGAAGTTTGGCCCATCTGTCTCTCAAGAGACATAGCTATTTTCTTGTAAAAACTCTGATTGTGCTTAAAATCAAAAATTTGACAAAGTCTATTCAGTCCTCCTTCCCCTCCTAGACTTTACTCACACCCCTTTGGAACTACAAAATATGCAAAAATATGTAACTAAATAAGCATTAGAAAAACGTTGACAACATTATTATTTGTTTTAGTTACTAATAATCGTAAATAATAAACAAAATTCGATATTATTAGGAGTGTTTGACAACTTATTCACACTTGTCAGTGCATGTCCTCTTTGTTGTGAGTAGAGTTGGCAAAATTGGCCGGCAGACGACTGGGCCACCCGCATTTAGTTAGGGTCGGGTCGGTCTTTTATGAAGGCCCGAAAAATTTGGGCCTAAATGGCCCACCAATAACAGTCAATCAAAGTGATCGAGCTTGGGCCAAAATGGCCTGTATTTTTCGGGCTGGCCAGGTCCAAGGAAAAAAAAAGAAAAAATTGGTAATTGAGCATACTTATTACCTTGGACTGGCCACTGCCTCATGCAAATGCTACTATGCTAGTGAGTAGTGATTTTCAGTTTTCAGTTTTCACGTTTCAACTTTTCAGTAATCTGCTACTTCATGTTTTTTTTATATTTAAAATAACAATCAATAATATATATTATTAACTACTTCCACTTTTCAGTTTTCACGTTTCAGTCTGCCTCATGTGAATTTTTGTTTGGTTTTTTTTTTCTTTTTTTAGTGTGTATTAATGTTTTAATTTTTAATTTTTAATGTAAAATTATATATATTTTTAATATTTAGACTTGGGCTCGTTTGGCCCGATGGCCCGTAGATGGGCTGGGTTGGGCTAGGAAAATTGAGGCCCGAAAAAAAAATTGGTCCAAAATTCTACCAACCGATTTTCTAGAATGGCCCGTTGGGCTTAGGTCGGGCTGCACCCGGCCGCCGACTCATTTGCCGACTCTAGTTATGAGTACCGGCTTCTCCACATGTTCCACACTGTCTCTTTAGCTTCTTGCTCGCTTTGGTAGCTTTTTCTTTCTGACTTTGAATTCGACTGTTTACTTAACTCCCGCTCCCTTTGTTATTTGCTTGTTTCGGGGAAATACTGAAACATCTAACTGTGAATATCTTTTGTCTGATTTTTGAATTCTCTCTCGTATCATCCACTGCTTCGCCTTTAGCTTTATTCCATTTAATAATATTTTCGAACCCTTTCTCTATTGCAAACAATATATTGAGACGTATCAAACCATGACTAAACCTTTTGGTGGTACTTTTTCTCACGTCAATAACCTCGTGATAGAACCCTAGTGCCGGTAGAATTGTACACTATCACCTAATTGCTTAAATGGCATTCCTCCTCGGGATATATTTTATTCTAATCACATTTGGATACCCATATCTTGTTGAGTCGGGCGATATTTATAAATGCTCTTGAATTGTATCAAATACGACCCATGGGGAAATTGAAATAATCTATTATAGCAAAGTTTTATTTATAATTATGCAATATTATAACAATAAATAAGCAATACATACATCATAAATGAAAAAAATTATTACCTACTATGCAATCGGCTTAAACTAAATAAGCAACATAATAAAATACGCATGCAACCAACAACTAGAAAACACATTTTACGCACAATAATTAGTAATATTATAAATATGAATATCTGATTACATGTAATGTGATCGTAAAACTAAATGTGCAATATTTTTGTACTCATGAAGCAATAAAGTCGTACTAAGTATGCAAGGAAAAAAATAAAAAGGCAAAGACTATCAAAAATATGTAGGAGAAATAAAATAGGATCAAACATCCATTCTCCCTAACCAAATATATGTACATGCTCTTTTAAGGAAGCAACAAAATAGTAATAGGTTGGCTATGAGAAATACTAAGTGACCAACAATTCTAAACTAAAGAAGTAACAAAAAATACTATATATGCAATTTGATAATAAATAAACAACCAAATATTCGTACATGTTATTTTAAGTAAGCAACAAAATAGTAATAAGTCGGCTGTGAGAAATACTAACCGAACAACAATTGTAAACTAAAGAAGCAACAAAATTGCCACATATGCAATAATTTGATAACAAATAAGCAACCAAATATGGATACATGCAATTTTAAAGAAGCAATAAAATAGTAATAAGTCGGCTATGGGAAATACTAACCGAGCAATAATTATAAACTAAAGAAGCAACAAAAATTACCACATATGCAGTAATTTGATAATAAATAAGCAACCAAAAAAACAAACTATATGACCAAGTTTCAATTATTTCTAGAAAATTGCACTTTTAGTCCCATCGGATTACATGAGTTGCACTTTTGGTCCCATAGTTGCATTTTTTGGTCCCAAACGATTTTTTTAAGCGCATTTAGTCCCATAATTGCATTTTTGTCCCAAAAGTTGCAATTTTAGTCCCAACACTAACGGAAAACTTAACTCGACCCGTTAACTCTATTCTTACGGGACCAAAAGTGCATTTTTTCGAAAATTAATTAAAAAAAGAAAAAAATCTGAAAATTTATCAAACAATTTTATAAATTATAAACAAAAATTTAAAATTATTTTCAATTTATTAAAAAGAAATAAAAAAAGTCCAAAATAATTTCCATTTTCTTCTACATCTTTTCAAATACAAAAAATATTTTTAAATCCAAAAATTAAAATCTAGAAATATGATAATTTATTTAAAATAACAAAAAATAGTAAAAAATGGAATTTATATTAAAATCCAAAAATTATAAAAATAAAATGTGGAAATTATTGAAAATAATTATAAATCTTATTTTTTTAAATTGACATTTACTTTAAATTTTAAAATATTTTAAATTCCAAAATAAAAAAATAAAAAACACTTTTAAAACTTCAAAAATGTTTTAGAAAATTCTGGAAGTTTTTTTAAAAGCTATCAGATTTTAATATACTGATTTTGAAATAATGTGAAGACTTTTGAACAAATTTTGGATTTTTAAAACAAAATTCAGTATTTTCGTTAATTTTTATATTTTTTAAATAATTTTAGTTTTGTAAAAATCAATGTTTTTACCCTTCATTAAATAATTTTAGTTTTGTAAAAATCAATGTTTTTAAAATTCAGTATTTTCCAGTTTTTAATCCATTTTTCAGATTTTTTGAAAATTTTCCAGATTTTAGATTTTTGAAACATCATTTATTTTTCAAAGAAACTTTTTGAAAATAATATTGAGTTTTTATTTTAGTTTAGAATTTTAAAATATTTTAAATAAATTTTAGATGTTTAAAACAATGTATAATTTTTTAAACAATTTTCACATTTCTTGTTTTTGTAATTTTTGGGATTTGAAAATAATTTCAACTATTTTAAACAAATCATCATATTTTATATATTTTATTTTTTAGATTTTAATTTTTTTTGGACTTTTTTATATCTTTTTTAATAAATTGAAAATAATTTTAAAATTTTGTTATAATTTTTAAAATTGTTTGATAGTTTTTCAGATTTTTTTTTTCTTTTTTTAGTTAATTTTCGGAAAAAATGCACTTTTGGTCCCGTAAGAATAGAGTTAACGGCCAGTTAACTTTTCCGTTAGTGTTGGGACTAAAATTGCAACTTTTGAATCATATGGGACTAATTGTGCTTAAAAAATCGTTTGGGACCAAAAATGCAAATTGTGGGACCAAAAGTGCAACTCCCATAATCTGGTGGGACCAAAAGTGCAATTTTCTCCAATTATTTCTAATGAATTAAACTCATGAATCATAATAAGGTGGGTTGAAGTTTTGTTATTTTCAGTAGTTTTGTTATTGATTCGTATGCAAAAATAGGGAATATATATTGCAAACACAAGCAAAAGGATTACCCGTTTCATTTGATGTTTCACATATAACCTCGTCCATTTTTGATAGATGTCGATGATATTATTTTGCGGTTCGTGAGTTTTGATTCATATGTTTGCAATAATTAGATATGGAAGGTTGGAAGATATGGATGTTTATGTTGCTGTGATTCTGAATTTCTTTTAGTACAGTTTGCTGCATCTTTTCTTAGTCGGGCATAATCCACGATTATGTGCAATTTTCTGGGTATAAGGGATTACAAAGTTGAAGGTGAGAGAAAAGATGAACAATTTGATTTGTTGTATAGATATTTATTTCCACGTTAATTGGACATGATTTTTCGGTACAAGGCATATAAGTAGGGTGAGAGAATAATCAATTTTTTCAATATCTAAATAGTAACCGCCATTTATCATGTAATTTGATTTTTCTTATGTTGATGATTTACCCTTAACAATTTATAATTACCCAATTAGGTAAGAAATATAGATAAAAGAGGTTTAATATGGATTATGTATTAAAAGAGATAGACGGACAAGATGTATCTCTATGTTCTTACTACCTAAGTCTTGGACTCATATAACTCACCCCTCTATGTATATATAAGATTTGGATCCTTAGAGTGAGTACGCGAGGACAATCCCAATCGTTGGGCCCTATTTTTTAATGGTTCAAATTTGAAGGATATTTTCAGTTTTATTTTTATTTTTTTAAACAGGTAAAAAGGGTATGTGAGTAATTTTATTTTAAAAATGGACAAGTCAAAATAAATATAAATAGACACACTAAATAATTAGACCCACAAATTATGGATTCTAAATAAGAAAGAAAAGATAGTTAGGCCCACGAGTGGGTAATAATTAGTCTAAGATAATTAAGGTGTAAAATTAATTATAATTGACATTTCTTTACATCACAATTATGATATTAATGAATATGAATTTATAACAATTTCAACCCTCTAAAATAAAATGTATAACAAATAGCCCCAACGGGCATTTTTGTCTACAAAAGAGACCCGTTAATTTTTGATTACATCAGCAATTTTTGTTAGTAAATTGCTAGTTGAACTAACACAAGTTGCAAAATGTCGGACATAGCAAAAGGAAGGGTGGCTTTAAGTTTAGAAGTTGGCTTGTTTTTTTTTTTTGTAATTAAATCAAACCTCAGATGTGTTTTTGTTATTATTCTTTTATTATATAAAAATTAATTTCCAACCATAAACTACAAATGAAATTTCAAGTTTCCCATAAAAAGAAAGTTTATTGTTCATTTTTGAAAACCATTTCGCCAATTTTTATTCCACAACTCCGAATGTCCACTATATCACTGAATCATAAATTTACTGAAGTCCGTCCTAAAAGCTTTTAGATAAAATAGTTATCCAACAGAACTTCCAGTGGAGATATCTTCCAGATAAATTTTATTTTTAATGTCTTACTGAAACTTGAAGGTCTAAAAATTAAACAAAAATAAATTATAAAAAATAACAATAGCGTAAGAAGTGGGTGAATTGGGATTTGAACACATTAGACCCATCTACCAACCCTTAGCCATGGGACAATTCAGATTGCAGCTTTCATGACATGAAATTCTTTGATTTTGCGGCTCAAGAACTTGACAGCCAAAAAATCCATCCACTGGGAGATTCTGCTTATTCTTTCAAAAGCAATCAAATCTTCTTTTTCCTTATTTTAAGAACAATCCTGTACGACCTGCAAAAATAGTAATGGATTCTTGCTGAAATGAAAAAAAAAAAAAACGAAAAGCGACAGAAAACATTTTCTCTAGAAAAGGAATGACCGGGCTAGGCACTCTAGAGCACATTGAACTGGCCAGGAATTCTTGAACTGCAAGATGAACACATGGTACCTATTGCGCCTGTTTGGATTCCAGCTTGAATCGGATCATGAAAGAACACGTTTCTGCACCAAACACAAACCAATGGAACCTGATTTGTATGAGATGCATTTGGCATCAAAGCATCCTTTCCTAGCCAAAATGAGGATCTAATCCTTGTTCCATATCTGCACTATATGAGAAAATCTTGGATTCTCCAGGTGAGGTGTTTGAACTTTGCTCGCCCATAAAACTGTATTCTACAGGATCGGTTCTACCTGGCCTCAACATGTCAGTGTGAATGTCATAGTTCTTATTCACACCAAATAGACCTTCTTTATCCTGCCCACATAAGCATATTGAGAAGGCATAAATATAGCAAAACTAGAAAGAAAGGGTGATCAATCTTTTGGAATTAAAGACTTTAAAGCAGAGAGAGAGAGAGAGAGAAGCACATATCACATAAAGGATTGAACTATGATATTATGCAGAAAGCCGAGGAGTGTAATATGGACATTTCCTCTTACAATTAGACAAGTAAACAAAGAGAACTCAACTTAATTACACAAGTTGTTGCGAGTCTACCTGAGACAAATTGTGGAGAACTAAAAAACCCATACAAACAACATATATCCAATACACAAGTTGATTTTGAATCAAACAATGTCGCATTCTAATTACATCTGTGAAACAAAAGGCAAAAGAATAAAAGGGTAACAGTCTAACTAACAAGTGATATTAAAAATGTTAAAAATTGCAAAATAAACGAGCCTTGGCAAAGCTGGAGAAAGTCAAGAAAAAGAGTGGTTTTTCAAAGTCAAGAAAAAACGAGCCTTCAGGAAATTATAGTATGGTTAACCAATTCCAATCAAATAATGGAAACAAGAATTATTAACACTCTTAACATTAGAGATAGCAATTGGTAAGTAAGAGTAATTAGTTTTAGAATGAAGAACACAAGTCCAGCTGCTTTTAGGAGAAATGGAGAATTGTAGTTATTATCTAAGTGTCATATTTGAGTCTCAAGAGATGTTCTTTCCCTCACAAACATGAATTTTTTAAAAGATTTGGATAGCATTCACAGAACTGATCTGGGGAAGAAAAACATTAACTTTGACGTCTAAAATCTTTCATTTATTTTTCAGGGCATGGGTATATTAATTAGAAATTTTAAATATAGAAAGGATACCGAATATAATAAATGGTATAGAACACATTGGGAACAAGAGGAAAAGGACAAACAAGTAGTAATGGTTTTTCCATAACTCATTTCAACCACCACTTCCACAGGATGATTTTGTGGGAAAGGTTTGATGATCCCTTAATAAAATGGGGCCACAACTTTCATATAACAAATGCTCAAGGAGAAGAACAACGAATGTCCTGCATTTACCTAATAAGCTTTATTGGCAACCAAAAGCAGCCTAAAGTGTAACTAAGATAGAGGAAGACCTTTTACAATTTTCTGAAGCTTTATACACCCTACCTCAACAATTGAATGCCTAGTAGGGTAACTAGGACAAAATCAAACTATCTTCTTACGATCTACTAGATTGATTTTCTAGCAAATATGATACCGTTCAAGCATAGCATATTGATGTTACTATATCTGTCTCATAAAGGATGGCATATTTGGCATTTTCCAAGAAAGACGAAAAGTCAAACTTTTCCACTTTCTTAGCATAGGTAAAACTTCAAAATAACAAAAATAAAAAGATTTACACATTCGAAGACATTCCATTATAACATAATGGAATTTATATTAGCCACATGATTAACTCCATAAATTAAGACCGTATCTACAGATTTATCATTGCATTACAAAGAGAGCAAAAGAAATTTTCTTGCAGAAACAAAGGTATCAGTTTTACTTCAACTTTTATTCTTGGATTACATCCATATAAAGCTTCTTTTCATATGTAAGACCATTGTCCTATGGCAACGACGTTTAAATAAATGTTACCAGATTTAAATAAGGGAATTACACAAATGTTTATACATGAAAAATTAAAATAGAAAATCAAACATCCTTCAGGGATGATACGAGTATTCATCTTCGTTAAAATATTTCAAAATAAACTAATTATTCGATATTGTATTTACAGAAAATGTCAAGTTGACTACTGATCAGCAGTTGAACGTTAAATTCTGGACAAAGGTAGTATTTCTAGAGTTTTTGGCTGAGCTTATAAGCTTATTAAACATTTTATAAGAAGTCTTAGAGATCTAGCATCTTATAAACTCCAAAAACATCTTACAAGAAGCAGTATATTATAAGTTGTTTAATTAACTTAGCCAAATTCCCTCTTATTTTGTACTAAGCCAAATTCCCTCTTATTTTGTACTATATCAATGTCTACTTTATGTTTACAAAGACCATAGCTTTAGGAAAAATATAAGATCAAATGCTCGATTCTAGTCAATTGGATGCTAAGACTACATTATCCATCATATATTCACATTGAAGATTCTTGAGAAGTACCTTATCTGATGTTAGGCTAAAAATATGAAAATAGCTTGATGATGGTATCTGTGGACCTGAAGCAGCATCAAAACAACCTTGAAACACATTTTCATGACCAGCTCTCCCAGAGCCATGAGCTGTGACGTACCCACCAGACTGTGAGATGCTGCTCCCAAAACCAACCATAATGTTTTGACCAGAAATTCCTATCTTGCTTCCTCTGGTTTCATTCCACTTCCCTCCAGGGTTAGACACGTCAAAGCAACTGCCAAGTTCGTGTGTTCTGTTGTTGAAGGATGAATTGGGTAAATCAATTTCAAAAGGCATACCTTGTTTCAGATCACCAGGTACACTACTATTTCTTATACTAAAATGTGTTTGATCACCAGGTACACTACTATTCCTTATACTCAAATGTGTTTGATCACCATATGTTTTATGGATAACAGATTGAATGTTAACAGTATCTGCCTGATAAATTTCTTGTTCAACCCTATTAGAAGTTGTGCACAGTTCTGTCTGAAGCTTACCAAATGAAAGGCTTAGCTCATGTTTTCCAGTGTTTTCAATATTGTTGAGTTTAGAGGGATGAGCAGGGTATCATAGATCTTATTCAATGTAAATTCATCGTCGGGGACTTCTGAAACACCAGACTGACTAAGTAATATACCCCCAGATGGCTCCTGTTTGTGCTCATCCATGGCATCATCGGATACCCTAATCATATTATCTTCTTTAAAAATCGTTTATCAGTTGCAGACGTAAGAGCCGAGCAAAGTCCAAGTTTCTTACCCTGCTCAGTTCCTGTAATGGAACTGGAATTCAATACAGCATGACTGGTGCTGAAAGGATAACTTGATTCACCATTTTCAATATTTTGAAAATCATTAAAGTCGGCTACGTCCATTTTTCTTGACAAACTCCATCATCATCCTTTTCATAATTATACATGTTTTCATGACCAGATAAAGCCATGAACCTGTTTTTAGATGTGTTGTGAGATCCAGGCTCCTTTAACAGACAAGCGAGTGCTTCAGTGTCATCCTTTTTCGACACATTTTCATGCTCATTCCAAGGTGGAATGACTGAATGGATCCCAAATTGCATTTCCTCATGCCTACTCACGCCGTTAGTACATTCTCCAGAACTACATCTCTCACATGTTCCAAAACTGTGTGTTTCATAAACTTTGTACTTACCTATCAAATGAGAAACATTGTCTTCCATACATGCCTTCTCATAAGCTGTGGCCAGCGTGCTGATTTTAGGATCTTTGGTGAGTTTAGATGCCATTGATCCAGAAGTTGATGTGTTTTCACTAGTACCATTACAAGGCAAGTAATCGAAATCACTCTGTTGCTTTACACTGACAGCTAAATCTGTGTTCTGGTCACCATGACTTCCAAAAAAATCAAATACAGATCCGTTAACTGCAAAATTGTCACTATCAAGTTTGAACTCATTCCTTGTCGGACAAATATGTTCATTATTTGCAACATCACATTCTTCCACATGATCATTTGAATCTAGTAAACTACTTTTATATATCATACTTTGCTCGGGCTTCTCTATGGAAGTCGATTTCTCAATCATACTACCATTACCATTGATAATGCCACATGTTCCGTCATCGAGAGGCAATGAACAGTTTCCAGACCTCACTTGCATACTGGAAGCATCATCAATAATTTCAGCAGCACAATGATTGACATGTGCATCCTCATGGAAACTTTTGTTCTCGTTGCAGAGAATAGAACCTCAGCAACTGAACAAGGAGATATTTCAGTAACTACACCAGTAGCTTCATTAACAGCTTTTATGTTGCCATTAGCTTCCTTCAATTCTCCAACAAGTTCATTATCCTTGTTGCCAGATGAGCACATATTCAGCCCATTATTAGTGATAGCATTACAAATTTCCACAACATTATCAGATTTTAATGATGTTTTCGTCATACTATCTCCAACAGGAAACTTACCAAACGAACAGGGATCAACAGGCTCAGCTGGTGATTCTCCAGTAGTCTTTGCTTGGTATCTCACGTGGGCACCAACATGACCATTGTACCGATGCCTTTCATTAAATGTCTTATGACAGAACTGGCACTCATATTTTCCGTCCCTTAATTATCACTCCATCAGTAATGCGCATACCAATTTTGTATCTGTTTCTCCGGTGAAGAGATGATTGGTGTTGCAATAATTCATCTTTCTCCATGAAAGTTATATTACACTTGTGGCAATGGCAAAGTTCCCTACTCTGCCCTCTGGCAAAATCCCAGCATTTATTTCAACTTGCTTCTCATGATTACCAGATGTGGAACCCGAAGCAGGTGATGAAACATGGGAAACTAGGTTTTCCTTTATGTCGTCATCCCCAATAGCAAGACCTGAAATCTGTAACATTCCCCAATGATCAAATCCAAAATATACGTAAACAAAATTAAGGACTGAGAGAGAGAAAAAAGAAAACAAAAAGGGAAATGGCGAAACCAAGCTAACTTACAGTGACAGAAGTCAATTTATCCTCATCATTGACAATCTCATTATATTGAGCAGAGCTATGCAGATTTGAATCATGGACATCATGAAGAGAGAGTAAATATGAAGAAACTCCCTTGCATGACACAAATGCAGTCCACTGGGGCTGGAATGAGCAAAATAGGAATAAACATATTCAATACAACAAAATTGACATTGCTGGGAACTGGCGCCCAGCTGAACTACTATCCCAGCACAACAGACCACATTTCCGAAGAGCAGTAGGGCCAGAATCTACTAACTCCAAATAAAGAGGACAAAAGAACTAACATATCATTCACATACTTTCCTAAAATTAGTTGCGGAAAAGTAGAAACTATTTGAATAACAAAATCAATTTAAATGATTCCAAATTATTGACTTTAAATGATATCTTAGTACTGCCATTTATTAGTTTAATGATGCCTGAGTAGAGTTGCCAAATTAAGCATAAGAACTTCAACAGTTTCCATGCACTACTTTCACAATGCTACGACTCCAGAAATATTTGTCTTCCCTCAGGCTGCCAAGTTTAGGCAGAAACAATGGCTCCAGATGGTATTAGTGCACGTTTGGGCAAGCATGAGACTTGTTTTAATGCAAAATATCAGCAGTTAAGAGATTTTACTGCAATAAAGATACTTACTCTAACATTTGCAGATGTTTTCCATAATATTCTAAATAATACATTTTCCGTATTGTTTGATTAATCAACAAGAAAAAAAAAGGAGCCAAAGGAGTAAAATGATAAAAGGAAATAGCCCTGCAGGAGTCAAAGGATGGGGCAGGAGAGATGCAGAAAAGGAAAAAATCATAGTCATGACTAATTCCGCCACCCCACCCCACCCCCACCCCACCCCAACCCCCCTACACGGTCCCGCAAGCATGTCCTAGTGCTTGACCACCCTATATCATTACAAGTTTAATTGCTGCTTGAAAAAAATACATCCTCACAACCCATGC